>JAJOOB010045486.1:0-10167 GCA_029582485.1 Solanum tarapatanum | reverse complement strand
TTTTGTATATGATTTGTCTTTCTTTATTCAATCATTTTTGTTTGTTTACTCTGGATCTATGTGCCTAAACACGTTTAAAGTTGATGGATCTGTCATGTCCATGTGAAGATTAGTTGTATTTAGGGTCCTGAAATCACCACTACTACTATTTAATTAACCTAATTCACAATTATGGATCCAAGTCAGAAGAGAATTTAAGACAGAATCATTTAGGCTATTCTTGGTTTATATTCGCATTGCCTGGATCTTGTTTAAAATATTCTAAAAGACACGGAATGAGATTCATTTTACCTGGACAATGAACAAAACAATGTGCTATTCTCGTAAACTATGACTTTATTTCGGTTTTTGGCTCTCATATGATCACTCAACGAGTAGTTCACTTAAAAAATTACTTAATTATTTTGTTTTGTTAACTCGCATCACTTGGCACAACCAGTAAAACTATATAGGTCAAATATACACCCCTTTATTTTATCCGCATTTTCTCCTAAATCATCCTTTCTCTCTCCCTCTCACAAAATTATTTTACAATGAAAAAAAAAGAGTATCACAGTAGTGTTTAAAGGAGTATTATCAGATCTGGAACCATATCATTTTAAGTTTTTTCTATATATTTGTATTATGATTCTTTTTAGTACAAAAAATAATTAACAACTGCTTTCTTTTGCTCTTGATGATTATATTGAAAATTTAGATTTGCGCAGTGGATCTTGAATACTAATTATTACTTTGATGAAATATCATAAATTCAGATCTGCACAATGGATTCTTAATTTTAATTAATAGTACTGCTGTCTTATTTCATTTTATTTAGATCCTATATACTAGAAATAAATGTTCATTTAGCAAATCAACAAAGAGTTTTTACTTAAATAGTAGAAGTCAAATTTCTGCTGATGAAAGGGAAAAAAAAGAGTCAAGAATGATTATGGGAAGATCCAAATTTGCTGTCAAATTTAGTTTAAATGATTTAGATGTTTTGTTCTCATTATTATCAATTAATTAAGTAGTCTATTACTTCCTTTCAATTAGTGATGATACATCCTATAAATCTTATAAATAAATAAACTGCCCCTATTGTCTCTATGATTTATATTTCTTATATAACATAGTTGAATCATTAGTGATACCAAAGGGGATAAAAACATCGACTTAAGTGGGGGAGGGGAGGATCAACAAAATGATTAACAAAGGATATCATGCTATTTATAGCAAATCTAGCTTAAAATAAATACAAAAAATTGTCAACAAAATGAAATGGAAATATAATCACCTAAAATGGTTGAGTAATATTGTGAGTAAAATATCAATAATTAAGAGATTTTTGAATTATAAAAAAAAAGAGTTTTTGAATAAACAATCCTAGTTGATTGATCATCTGAAAAACTAACTCTTACGACGACTTATACCCATACATGACATATTTTATTTATTTTCTGTTGAATAATCTCGTAGAGAGAGTACATATACTTGAGTTTGATGCGGCCTATACTGAAAAAAATAGTTATATCAATGATGAAAAGTCAGTTTTTTTTCCTTTTATTGTGAACACCTTGACTAATACCAAAAAAAAGTCTAACCCCAAATTGGAAACTAACTAAATTTTGTAAAATTTGTGGGGACTCATGGGAGTAATAATAATCATGATGGGTGAGGATCTTTCAATATTGAGTCAACAATTTATTCGTCAAGTTGTGGTGCAGTGATGGGACTGCTCTATTCTTAATCAGAAATCTCGTGTTCATACTTTGAGTGTGAAGAAAATCATGTTTGAAGCGTCGCCCCAAATAAGACTTGCGTTAGGCAATTCAAATTTAATCGAAACTCATATACAAACTCCAGACAATAAGAGACCAAGAAAAGAAAACCTAAATAAATGTTACTAATGTTTTTTCACCAAACTTTTGTCATGCCCCAAACTCGAGGGGCGCAACTGGCTCCTAATGCCAAAACTCATGCCCGAGCCGACCCTGTTGAACCATTTGCTACTAGCGCATGGCAACCACACGCAATCAAGAAGACAAACAAGTATATCTCGGCTTAAAACTAAGCCCTCGGCCGGCAAGGCCCCTGTCAACTGATCTATAAAAGAAACAACTACTCCCAGGAGATCATATAAATAAATACCAACTAGCACAGAAGTCCTAATTGGGCTGTCGAGGCCACCGTGATATCTATACCAAAACTAAAACCAGGTATATATCAATACAATACATCAAACAACTCACAAGCTTCAGCAAACAAACAACATAGGCCAGTATGGCCATAACATAGCTATACACCCTACACACTAGTTTGCAGGCCTCTAAGAGTAGTAAAGATTAGCGGGACAGGGCCCCAACTACCCATAAAGATATATACAACAAAAGGTAACAAACCTCCCAACTCTGGCAGCTCCGGAGGAAAGGGGCTTGCCAACCGAATAAAAGTCAATCCTGCTGCTGAGGAGGTCTCCACGATCGTCTGACAGGACCTGCATGCATGAATGCAGCGCCCCCAAGGCAATGGGGCGTCAGTACAAAATAATGTACAGAGTATGAAAGGCAATAAACTATGATGAGGTATCCTGATATACTAGAATAATCTAATGAATAAATCAAGGATAAGATAAGTGTATTGACCTGCTCCTAAATCTAAACTTATCAAAAATAATAAAACAACAACCTAACCAAGCCCCCATAAGTTCGACAAGTACAAACAGCACACAAGACCACCCACTCAGGCCCCCATAAGTCGGGAAGGTGCCAATCAGCCTATATACCCTTATCGGTAGTCCCCTAGCCCCGTAGGCAGTCACATAGCCCTCTTAGGCATTAATAAAGTTCAGTAGGCAGCACATAGCTCTCTTAGGCATCAATATAGCTTATAGACAACTCATAGCCCTCTTAGGCAACAACATGGCCCTGTAGGAAACACATAGCCTTCTTAGGCGTTAATATAGCCCTGTAGGCAACTCATAGCCCTTTTAGGCATCAATATAGCCCCGTAGGCAACTCATAGCCCTTTTAGGCATCCATATAGCCCTGTAGGCAGAACATAGCCCTTCTAGGCATATATCACATTCCTGCAGCTAACCACAATAGCCCCAAGGGCAACAATAACAATCCAACCGCTAAAAGCGAGCAATTTAGTTATAAGCAACCTATACAAATAGCCTCTAAGTCGTGTCCAACATAGGGACGCTACTAACTGAATAAGAATCCCGACAGGGGAGGATTATATCAACTCGAGCAGCCAACAATCAACAGTCACGACTACAAGAATATCAAGGATAACAATCCAAATACATTGCTTCTAAGCTTTAAGGAAACATGTCGTAAGTAGGGAATAGCCTTAACATTCTTTTTTCGCTGAATTCATGTGTCCTAATAACTTTAATCACAACCTTCTCTGGATACTACAACAAGGCAGGATCATAATCAACACAAAAGAATAGAAGATACAACGAAAATCTGATAAAAGATATGTATTTCCGTCGCAAATTGCTATTTACGACTTATCAAAGCTAGAGTCGATGAAATCTTACCTTAATTATAAGTTTGTAATACACCTCAAAACTTTAAATTATGCTCAAACCCCTGATGTCCACACACCAAAGTACTATATGCTAAAAAATCGATAAAACGAATTATACCATGTTGACGAGCTTAACGCGTAGAACCATTTTTGTCAAGCACTTAAGTCACGAAAATCAGCAACTTGGCTTGTCCTAGAAGTTGGTTTTGTAGGTTTTGTGAGTTTTCTGGTTCTTCACTAAGGAAAATGAAGGAAAAATGAAAAAAATCGAAGAAGATGATAGACATAAAGTTCCATCGACCTAGGGGACCCACTTCACATGCCTGCTTGCGCAGTCTTGCGAAAACTTGAATATCTCTCTATTCTGAAGTCGTATGAACGAACGGATTGATGCGTTGAAAACTAGACTCGTAGACCTTCGATTTCATAGGTTGCGGGGACCATAACTCTTAATATATTGGAAGAAAATGTCCAAGACATTTGACCCAAGTTTCAGACAAATCTTTAAAAAGGATTTTACGGTAACTTTCGCCAACTTTTATTTTGCCACTTACCTAACTTCAAAACTTGAGATACAATACTGAACAATTAAAATATCACATAACACATCATTGTTAATTTATTACCCACCCTCCTGGTCTTTCCACAAAGATACGAGTCAATTTATACGTTTTGAAAAGTCGGGGTGTTACATCCATCCCCCTTTAGAAACATTTGTCCTCGAATGAAAAATGTAAGTCACGTGGTTCAGTTCTTAGGAGTTGCCAAAATTTAGGCAGTGTATCCTTTGTAGATGTCACTATCCAAGAACCTAAAATGCAAAATTTATAACCTAGGTGTCTCACATGATGACATAAATAGCTAAGCACTATAACTCCACCATAACAGTGCGAGCAGATATACAACGACAACCACAATAATAATAAGCAATAGTATATATATATATATAGAATCAAATAGGTATCTTACCTTACTGCCCTAATATAAACTGATATGTCATCACCCTAGGGTATGAAACAAGTGAGGATATTTGGACCTCATATCATCCTGAGCTTCCCAGGTCACCTCTTTTCTATTCTTATTTCTTCACAATACTTTAATTGAAGCCACCTCTTTGGTCCTCAATTTACGGACCTGCCGATATAAAATGGCAACTGTAGTTTTCTCGTAGGACAACTCCTTTATGATCTGAACATCCTCAACTGGGACAACCCAAGAAGGGTCTCCTACGCACTTCCGTAGCATCGATACATGGAAAAATGGATGAACAGATTTTATCCCCGAAGGCAATTCTAACTCATAAGCCACTCGTCCTACCCTTCGAAGGATCCGGTCTGTCCCAATGAATCTTAGACTAAGCTTTCTCTTTTTGCCAAATCGCATAACACCCTTCATAGGCAAGACTTTTAAGAATACCCAGTCATCAACACAAAACTCTCTAAGTCCCTTCATCGCACATCTGAGTATGACTTTTATCGACTTTGAGCTGTTAGCAATCTCTCCCGAATGAGCTTAACTTGCTCTACTGTCTATTGTATTAAGTCAGGTGTAATCAACCCTTACTCACCTACCTCGAACCATCCAATGGGGAATCTACATTTCCCCCCATACAAAGCCTCATAAGGTGCCATCCCGATGTTGAAATGATAATTATTATTGTATGCGAATTGTTTAATAGGCAAGTGGTCATTTTAATTTCCCTTGAAGTCTAGCGCGCACGTCCGTAACATATCTTCGAGTGACAAAATTGTGCGCTCAACCTGGCCATCTGTCTGAGGGTAAAAGGTTGTACTAAGATTAACTTGTGTCCCCAGTCTTTTCTGAAAGGACTTCCAGAAGTTGGGGGTGAATTGTGCTCCTCTATTAGAGATAATAGATACTGGGACACTGTGTAGCCTAACAATCTCCCTAATATAGAGCCCTGCATAGTCTTCGGCCGGTTAATGAATATGTACGATTCTGTCCACTACCAGAACTAGATGCTACCTCTCTGCCTCCACCTCTACCTTTACGTGCTGAAATTTGGGGTCCACGCCTTATAGACTGTGCTGATGAGGAGGAACCTATTGCTGACCTGGTCGACTGACATATACCACCCTGACCTATGGTAGGGCAGTTTCTCCACTCATACCCCTCTTGTCCACAAGAATAACAACTTGTGGAACCCTGTCTGCACTTCCCGAAATACATCCTACCGCAAGTAGCGCAACGCGGCGGGGATGTCCTAGCTTGGCCTGAACCCCTCTGTTGTTGCGAGCCTGATGCTCGTGAACCCTCACGTGGGACTGACTGTTCCTGACGATCAAATCTACTACCCTGGAATTGCTGTGGTAGAGGTCTAGGTGGCCTAATAGAATATCAGGATTTGGGACCACCCTAAAAATCTCCCTGCGAATCAGCGGGCCTATCCCTCTTCTGTCTATCTCGAGACCCTCTCACTCATATACTGTAGATGTCGACGATCCTCTATGCCCTGTGCAAAGGCCTGAATCCGCGAAATATCCATATTATTATTTAGCGTAACGGTAAAACAAGTCTCGATATAGTCTGAGTCAAGCCCTTCCACAAATCTACACACACTGTCATGCATCGTATCAACAAATGCTGGTGCATATCTAGCCAATGAATCAAATCTCAACCCGTACTCTCGGACATTCATGCCACTTTGTCAGAGGTTCAGAAACTGGTCTACCCAGCCATCCCTAATCTCTCGAGGCAAATAGTGATCTATGAAAGCTTCTGTAAAGCTATTCCAAGTGGGTAAACAGACTACAACTAGCCAGGAGAGTCTATCGAGGTTGCACGGTAGAAATTATCGACTGTCAGACCTCTGTAGATCTCGTACAATTAGAGATGGTCAATTTTGACGTTATTATGGGTATGGACTGGCTAGCGTCTTGTTATGCTAATGTTGAGTGTTGGACAAAGATTATTAGATTCCACTTTCCAGGAGAGGCAGTTCGGGAATGGAAAGGCGATACAGCAACACCGAAAGATAGGTTTATATCCTATCTTAAGGCAAGGAGGATGATTACCAAGGTTTGTATTTATCATCTTGTTCACATTCATGATATAGATGCAGAACCATCGACTCTTCAGTCTATTCCGGTAGTTAATGAGTTTCTAGATGTATTTCCAGACGAACTCTTTGGTATCCCTCTAGAACGGGAAATTGATTTTGCTATCGATATGCTACAAGTACACAACCCATATCTATCCCTTCTTATAGAATGGCTCCTGCTGAGCTAAAGGAGTTGAAGGATCAGCTGAAAGACTTGCTGGATAAAGGCTTTATTAGGCCTAGTGCTTCACCATGGGGTGCACCAGTGTTGTTCGTAAGGAAGAAATATGGCTTACTAAGAATGTGTATCGATTACCGACAGCTGAATAAGGCAACTATAAAGAATAAGTATCCCCTTCCAAGGATAGATGACTTGTTTGATCAGTTACAAAGTGCTAAGTGTTTCTAAAAGATTGATTTAAGATCAGGGTACCACCAGATACGAGTTTGGGAGAAAGACGTTCCAAAGACAGCTTTTAGAACTAGATATGGACACTTTGAGTTCTTGGTAATGTCTTTTGGATTAACTAATGCCAGTAGTGTTCATGTACCTGATGAATAGTATATTCAGGTCGTATCTAGACTTGTTTGTGATTGTATTTATTGATGATATTTTGGTGTATTTCAAAAGATGAGCAGGCAAATCATGTGCGAGCAGTCCTTCAGGTTCTTCGAAACTGAGAACTTTATGCAAAGTTTACTAAGTGTGAGTTCTGGTTGGACTCTGTAGATTTCTTAGGCCATATTGTATCAAATGCAGGCATTGCAGTTGATACACAAACGATTGAAACTGTAAAGATTTGGCCCAGACCCATGACTCTGATTGAGGTTCGTAGTTTCTTAGGGTTAGTTGGGTACTACAGAAGGTTTGTAGAGGGGTTTTCTTCAATTTCAGCCCCATTAACAAAGCTGACTCAAAAAACAGCTAAGTTCCAGTGGACTGAGGCTTGCGAGCATAGTTTCCAGGAGCTAAAGGACAGGTTGACATCAGCACTAGTTCTTGCATTGACAGACGGTTCAGAAGGTTATGCGGTGTATTGTGATGCTTCTGGTGTTGGATTGGGATGTGTTCTAATGCAACATAGTAAGGTTATCGCATATGCTTTAAGGCAGTTGAGAAAGCATGAGAAGAACTATCCGACCCACGATTTAGAGTTGGCTGCGGTTGTGCATGCGCTAAAGATCTGGAGACACTATTTGTATGACATGCATGTTGACATCTTCACAGATCATAAAAGCCTTCAATATATCTTTAGACAGAAGGAGTTAAATCTGTGACAACATCGATGGCTTGAGTTACTGAAAGACTACGACGTGGACATTTTATATCATCCAGGAAAGGCTAATGTGATAGTTGATGCCCTCAGTCGAAGATCTATGGGTAGTTTATCATATTTAGATGTTGAGAAACGTGAGCTAGCGCGAGAGTTTCATCAGTTAGCTAGCTTGGGAGTCAGATTGTTAGAGGCAGAAGATAGTGGGGTAACAATTCAGGACACAGCCGTATCATCTCTAGTTGTAGAAGTAAAATCATGGCAACAAGAGGATCCTAGCTTAGAGCACTTAGAGCCAAGGCTCAGAATCAACAGACTTTAGCATTTGATATAGCAGGAGATGGAGTCCTTAGATTAGTGGTCGATTGTGTGTTCCGAATGTTGCAGGCCTTCCGCATCGGATTATGGAAGAGGCACATCATTCTCGTTATTCTATTCACCCTGGTTCGACGAAAATATACCATGTATTAAGGAGATCTATTGGTGGCACGGGATGAAGAAGGACGTTGCTGAGTTTGTGGCACAGTGTATCTAAATGAATGCCTTAACTTATCGATTCACCTACTTAGCCATGACTATGAGCAAACAAACCTAAATAAAGTGGACTTTAATGTATTCATAGCTACAAGATGCAAAATATGCGGAATTAAAATTTAAGTTAGTACGTACGAAATACTATTTGTAAGTAATTACCAGTCATTGGATTGTCACATTGATGTGAAACTTAAATAAAACAGAATATATACTCCCATCCTTTTATTTTACTTGTTCGTGTATTAAAAATAGATATTTCATTTTTATTTGAGGTTCTTGCAGACTCAATTTCTGAGATCACAATGGAAGTTAAGACTTTACTGTCAATTGTCATTTTGAAGAAGGATAAATGGCTGAAGAAAATGTGATAAAGGCCAATTAAGATATGATGTAAATGAGACGTAATAATGGGAAACGTTACTAATATCAATCGCAACATTAATATTTGATTTAGAAGTAATTACCAATCAATGACTGTTTAATGTATAAACATAAATATTAACCCTTAAAAAGCCTATAAAGTCAATGCAAGTGCCTATATGTCAATAACAATTGAATTATTTGATATAGTAACCATCAAGCTTGTTGCAACTTCATTATAAACCTTAACCACAAGGAGTACGGAATGATCATTACTCGACTGGAAAAACGAAAAGAAGAAATCACATAATCAATCCATTTATGTTGATCTCCAAGCTATCATATTTGGCCAAACTCTAATTACTAAAAATAGAGTTCATTGATTGATGGATGCTTTGACCTCATTGTTTAACAAGGGACGAGCCATCGCTCAAATAATCATTTAATAAAAATATACTATATTCTTTTCAATCATAAACATTAGTGAGGAAACAAATTCTTAATACATAGATATCAAATCAATCCAGACCTTTGCAACTCTAGTACCAGAGCTACTTCAATGGAACAACACAAAGCAATCAATCACTCTTTCCCTCTTGGGCACCGATTTCTTGCAAGTAATGTTCAGCATCCAAAGCCGCCATGCACCCTACAAAAGCATGGCCCAAAAGAAAGAACAAAAACAACCTTAAGCCATATGTTATCTCGAGAGGAAGATGCGGAGTCAAGACACAGTTTGTTGCACTCGAAGATCAAAGTGATAAACGAAGCAAAAGCACATGGATATAATCATCACAAGTACCAAAGTAACGAGTGTCAAAGATGTTAAGGTTATCAATACCAGTATGCCAAGGATGCTGATACATATAGCAAGAAAATGTTTTAAAAAGAAAAATGCCAGAGGCACAATTAAAAATAATAATAATCTAGGCACCAAAGGCAAAGGTACCAACGTTACAAAGCACACCCAACAGACATCAAATTATCTCACAAGGTTCTCCATATGTACACTGCATCCAACAGGCATCATATTTCTTTCACAAGTACATAAGCATAATGTAAAATGCGATGCTGAATGGAAAAGGCCAATAGAACATTGTTCAAGAACGTAAACCTAAACTTAGTAGGATCCTTGAAACACATTCCTGTAAATTAGTAACCAGAAGTGCAGGACTAAATAAAAATATGTGAAGCGTGCAAACAAGTCCTACAATGTACACCATAATCATCATCCATATACAATCATGGTTCCCAGCAAAATCACAACACCTCAAGACAGAACTAGAGTAATAATGAATATGAGTTGCCCAAATAAAAGGCTCATATCATTTCTGTAGACTATCAGCATCTGACATCATCACAAACTAAATCTTGCAATTGAATAAACCTTTTTTGAACTAGAAAATCAATATTGACTAT
>JAJOOB010045415.1:0-10278 GCA_029582485.1 Solanum tarapatanum | reverse complement strand
GCTTAAAGAATTATATGCGGCTAAACAAAAAGAAAAGGAAATAGAAACAAACTTAAAAATAGAGATAGAAAAACTTAGAGAACTAACTAAGGAAACACCAGATATAGGAATTGATAATGTTGATATAGATGAAAATTGTTCAGAACAAGGCTCAGATATAAGTGAAACATATACAGAAATATTATAGAAAATAGGAGATAATAACTTTATATTTCATTAATTAATAACCTAACCGACCTCCCTTAACCCCTACTTAATTAATTAACCAACCCACTAACCCCTAACTTAATTAAAAAATGCCAAAACTGGCAGCATATACGGAGCCCCATCTACGGACCGTAGTTTGATCTATTGTCCGTAGTTTGGGTCCATCGATTGGACCTGGGGCTGACAGTGCTTCATTATTTCAGCCATAACATTTTACTCCGAGATGGAAATTAGGCAAACTTAGCGGCGTTGGAAAGAGGACTCAGAGACCTTTCATTGGATAGGTAATGGCCCACCAAATTCGTTTTGAGCTATGATATATGACCATTTAAAGTTGACCCTCACTCCTAACTTATAACTAAAAACTGTTTTTAGGGGACTCTTTGGAGGGTCCTAGTTCTAAATGATTTCATGACGTAGCTTAAGGTCTTGCTATCATATAAAGGTGATTAATCAACTAGCTAAACAACCCCTTAAGCCCTTATTCAATTAACTAACTTAATCCTTAATCAACAACTTAAGACTAGAAGGCTGGAAATTGGCACCACCAACGGCCACCCACCCATAGACCGTAGGTAGAGTCACGGCCCGTGCTATACTCTCTTTGTTTGGTTCAGAGGCTCCCTTTTTGGGAACCAAGCATCCCAAGACTAAGTCCCCACCTACGACCTAGACCTACGGTCCGTAGATGGGTCTCGTAGGTTCTGCTGTCTTTTGACAGCTTTTGGGTTGATGTTGGGGTCCTCCTCAAGGACCCATTGGGTGGTTGATGCTTATCGTGACCAAGACACTATCCTACGGTATGAGTGTCTACGATCATCGATAATATAGTAACCCAACCAAGGTTTGGTGTCGTGTCCCAAGGGAGCAGTTTTGAGAATTGACAGAAAAATAAAATTTCATTCTAACTAGTCGTAGCTAAAGATATTAACGAACAAAAACATAATAAATGAAGGGGGTGACACGAAAGTGTCAAATATCAAATGGATGTTTTGTCAGAAATAGTAAAACAACAAAATAAACCAGAAAATCAAGTATGGGGAAGGTTCTTGGGATGTGACCGCAATATAAGTTGAGATAAATCGTTGGGTACATGCTTTTGATAGGAAATTTGCAAGACAATAGTGACTATGCTAAGCTTTAAGTGGAAATAAGTTTCCTCTCGGGCAACTTACCCAATTTCAAGTGCGTTCCTCTCGAACACCCATTTGCCGCATCAAGACCAGCCTACGCATTACACCACTCACTCTCCCGAGCTGCGTGTTAGGATATGGGAATAGGGCTCACCCTCTCGGCCTGAACCTCATTTCCACCCACTCCTTAGGCCATCAGTCTAGTGGTTTTTGTTTCGCGATCTCCCTCTCGGGCAAGCTGAAAACACATGGGTGGCGTTGTATTTGCAACTACAAACCCTTTAGATTAAACCACAACCACTAGGTGAGATCACCATTAAAATATATCTAACCTATCATCAAACAAGACCCAACAACAATATCAACCTTTATTTGCTAAATCACACCCCAAGAATGGGGGTTTTGAGCCACATATCAAGAAATAAGAAATTATACCTACCATGATAATGAAATCAATTGGGTATAAGATATTAAACCTTAAAATAAGCAAAGGAAAATGAATAGAGAAGACCCACTTCCAACTTGGGGAAGAAGAACTCCTTTCTTGAAGTCTCCACAAAACCCTCTACAAACTTGAGAGAAAAAAAATATCAGCTAAAGTATGTTCTAAAGTGAAAATAATAATAATAATTGTTCTACCCTAAGACTACAATTCTAACTAGTATTTATAGTTTTCACAGATTGTGCTGCGGAGGATTGTTCGGCGACATTAGTCGAGATCGCCGATGAACTCGACGATCCGCCTTTTGGCCAGCTCATTGCCTTCAGTGTCTTGCCTTTAGCATCCTCGTATTCTAGATCATTGGGCGGTACAGTACTGCTTCCCAGAACTAATCAGCCATTCGCCGACTACTTCTTTCCCTGCCTTTTGATCCACTTCCTTCAAGGCTTCGCGTACTGGAACGAAGGGCAGTTCATGTCGTTTCGGCGACTCACCAAGTTGAACTCGGTGATCCGCAAAATTCCATTTCTTGTTCTTTTCAGCCCTAATTTCTCCATTTTGCGCCTAAGTGTCCATGCTTCCACTTAAACATCAAATACCTGAAACTTCAGCATTTTAATCAAGTATTGACATAAAACAAGCATTCAAGGACACTATTTCTATTAAAATAAATCCCTAAATGATTTCAATTTGTGGACTCATCAGTGATCCTTTGGGGAGTCGTACCTGGACGTTTAACCCCTAAACATGGTATTCTACATGTAGGAGTCACTTCTACAAGTTTTCACCCTTAAACAACACTCCAAACTTCAACGAAAAGGACCCTTACAACTCACTTGTTCAAATGACTAGTTTCTGAACGTCATGGTCGTTTCTTGATGTTTGACCCCTAAAATCACCAAACTAACTTCAATATCCTTTTTTCATCATTTAAACAAGTTTCCAACTATAAACCTAACATGTGAGGCTCTAGTTTAACCTACTAGATTTAGTCAAGCCTTATTTAGGTCTTACTAGTTCGTACGGGGTGGTACATTAACAATCCTTGACACTTAGTATTGGATGAAGTGTCTTTGATACGGTTAATCAAAATAGAATGGTGCCGCTACCGGGGAGTGGTGTTACTTGAGAATTTTTAGTTAATTTGGATTTTGTTCTTGTTAGTCATAGTTGTACTTAATTTTAGTTTTGTTTTGCTTGTTTGTGTGTTGAAATAGGACATATGAGTGTGAATGACACCAATGGCATCCAAGTAGCCCATTAGGATGACATTGGAAACCTCAATAATGTCAATGAGCCTAATGCTAATGACCCTATCTCATGGGAGGTATTGGTTCCATTCGCTTGTCTCCGACCGAAGAGAATGTGGTGTTCCACATCACGAGTACCATGTTGCAGCTCTTGTAATTAAAGGGCTGTTTAGGTGTTTTGTTCATGAGGATTCCCATGAGCATATTAGAAATTTCGTGGATGTATGCAGACCGTTCTCCTTCAAGAACATCTCCCAAGAGTCGGTCCGGTTGAGATTGTTCTCATTCTCTTTGATGGGAGAGGCATGTAAGTGATTGGCTGCATTGCCACGTGAATCAATCACTTCTTGGGAGGAGTTGGTCACCCCATATCAAGAGTGATTTTTCCCTCCCTCGAAGATGATGACTCTTCGGTACAACATTCAGAGCTTCGAGCGTCTAGAAGGAGAGCCAACTCATGAAACTTGGCTGCGATTCAAGAAGTTGGTGCTTCAATGCCCAACCGATGGCTTGCATGATAACATGTTGTTGCAATATTTTATCGGAGTCTTGACTCTGTAAATAAAGGTGTTGCTCACCAACTTTCTTTGGGAGGTTTGATGCAGCAACCTTATGTGATAGTGACTCAGCTCTTTGATGGCAGGACTACCATAAATATGGCGTGGTATACCCGTGAAAATGAGGTCTACCCTCTCACATTTAGACTAACCAAAGAGCAGAAGGAGAAAGACCAAGAGAGAGACCAGAACATGGCCAAGATCATGACACAACTTCATATTTTGGCTAAAAATGTCATTGGAGCTGGTGCTCGAAGTGTCAATGCCGTGGGTGTCGGGTGTGCTAATCCGGATGAGTCTAAGTTTGAGGCCTTGAATAATGAAGAGGTGAATTTCCTAGCCAACCAAGGTGGCGGTTATTGTTCAATTATAACCAAGGTTGGCATAGGGATGAAGATTGGAAGGATCGTGATCGAGAATGGAGGGACCAAAATCCCAATTGGAAGGATGGGGAGAAGGATAGTTATGTGCCTCCCCATGAGCGCATAAAGCCAAAGGATTCGGAAGGTGGCCAGTCTGAGGATATGTTTTCTCGTATCCTCAACAAAGTTGAACGGTCGGACCATATTTTGAAAAAAATGAAAGAACATGTGTCGACCCTTAACCAGACCATTACCTCCCATTCAGTATCGATCAAGGAGTTGGAGACCCAAATGGGTCATATCTCGTCTCATTTGAACTAGAGACAGCAAGGGGGTTTGCCTAGTGATACTATGGCTAACCCCAAAAATGAGGTTTAAGTGTGGACTTGCGTTGTTCCGAGACGTTAACTAAGGCACTACTTGGGAGGCAACCCAAGTTTTATTTTCTTTCTTTTTAAGTTTGGAATAATGGCGTATTGAATGTGCAGGTCAAAGTGTGGAAAGTGGTTGAAAATTTTAGGTTGGCGAGCTAAAGGTCTAGTCAGCGCATCGCTGAAGAGGTTGGAGACCCCGACCTACACCACCATTGGACTTAAGACAACTTTAAATTGGAGTCTGTAAAACTCAGCGTACCCAGGAAATTATTGCTGAGTCGCCGACTAGGTCGGCGATCGCGAGTTAAACCACCATTTGGAACCCCACATCAACTGAAAGTCCTGTAAAACATGGTGAGGTAAGTGACCCCTCGACGTGTCACCGAGTAGGTCGGTGAGCACGACTATTGTTGTCGAATGGGCGAGAACTGGACGGGTTTTAAAAGGCCAAAGGTTTAAACTTCCAACTCTTTAACTTTCCCTCACTTTTGAACTTCACAAACTCACACTCGCAGTTTAGTTTCTTTATTTTTCCATTTTAAAATTATTTTAGTCGTTGATTTGTGCTCGGATTGGGATTACATTGCCACCTAGCATTTCAGTCTTATCTTATTCGGCATTAAAGGTTGGTTTTCCGAACCCCACATTTACTTCTAAGAATTTTGACTCTTATGCAAATGATCTTATCTTGTTGTCATGTGCTGGGCGTCTCTGATAGTGTTTGTATGTTTGTATGCTAATTTTAATTTTAATATCTTGCCCGTATTGTTTATAATGATTTATTCCCATAATTTTGTGCCTTAAAATATATTAAATCTTATGAGGTTGTGCTTGCGTTGAGTTTAGTTGGGTGAAGTCTAAGTAACCCGTATTTGTGCCAAATGACGTAATTTGCCCAATGATAGAGCGGGTGACGTCATTCTTAAGGGCAAAAGTAGTCTAATTGCCAAATTTGGCTAAACCAGGAGAAGTCTGAGTATCCCGGGGTGATGGGTGTAATGGGTCTTAGTTTAATTTGAGTAGTGCATGCTTTGAAATTGTTTTTTGGGGTTGCAGAGTCGAATTCAAGAAGTTGGGTTGAAAGTAGGCACATTAGTTCGTTTAGTGAGCAGGGTTGAGCTCACTGAACCACTCAGTGGTTCACCGAAGGTCCCCATCTGGCCTTCAATTTCATTCTAAATGAGTAGTTTGACTCTGTAACTTTCGGCGAGAAGCTTGAGGTCGCCGAAGGCACTCGACGCCTCGCCGAAAGTCTTCTTAATCGCTCTTTGTCTGCACCCCTGTATCTTAAATTGCACTGTAATTTTCGATAGGCAAATCCTTTCTCACCGAAGGATGTCGGCGATCCGTCGAAAGGCTTTTCCATCGCCAACTTGTCATAATTTTATGGAAATTTTGAGACAATCCTTTCGGCTAGCCCGATCTAGCTCGCCAAACTGATTCGGTGACTCACTGACATGTTTGGTGATTTTGTCTGCATTTATTCTGTTGTGCTTTTCATTGAAATGTTTCTAACTTTTTCCCGATGTTTTGCAAACATGGGTAGACCAAAGGTTGTAGGTAGAAACATGCCACCGCGAAAGAAGACTTAAGGGAAAACACTAAATGAGGATGCAACTGGATCCAGCGCCAAAGCCACCAAACTTCCCACATCTTGTGGGAAGAGAAAAGGCAAAGGAAAAGCACTAGTGTCAGCGGAGGCCAGCTTCGACAATGACGGTATATATGCCACTCACCTCACCATTTCTGAGAGTGAGGTGAGCACCATGAGCCTTAGACTGTAGCTTTTGATGATGATGAGTTGGTAGCAGCACAGAGGGCAGAGTTGTGGTCCAAAAGGATGAATAACTGCTCAAGACTCAACCTAAATGCACACACAAGGTTCAAACTACACATACAATGCTCAATTGTCCACTCAAATATTTAATTTGACTCACTATTATTAATTGCACTCAAGTTCACAATGCTTGCTTCAAATGCAAGTTCAAGCTCAACAATGATACTCAAATGCCCTCAAAACAGAGATGATTCCATATTCACACAAAATTTTGCAAAAAATTTAAGTCTCGGAATCACATACAACTCTCACACTCACAAAGATGAACACATGCATAACTTCACCCATAGGCTTGCCCTTATTTTCCAATCAACATTCGTTTCAGCTCACTAAAGATCACAAAAGTCTTTTTAAAGCTTGTAACAGGGCTGCATGTAAAGGTAGTGGCTTCTACCTTAAGAAGGTATGGCCTGAAAATCACTCTTCCTCCTTCTCTTTCACATTTAAACATGTTCAAACTCCACCCCATTATTCAACTCGACATGCATCACCGGATACCCCATTATTCTTCATTCTTTTCATACACTTTTTTTTACAACTTTTTGTCTTTTTAGTCTTTTTCTTTTCTTTCTTCTTATTCTCTCTTTCCATTCTTTTTTTTATGGAGGGGTTCCATTTTTTCCAAACAATCCATCAAAGGGGGAATCTTTCCACTTCTTGACCTTTCTTCTATTTCACCACACCTCCAACTTTGGCTTTTGGCCTAAGTTGAATATTCAAACATACCAATACTTCATAAAGTTATGGGTGATGGGATAAAGTGGTCAAAGTTGTTCAAGTTTCTTCCATGAAAAGGATAGGCTCAAAAGGTGCCAATCAAGGTTCACACATCTCACAAGGTTGGCCAGACAGATGTATATTGTCAAATTGGTTCACTCTTCAAAATTCATACCTATGATCATTTCAATTGGTCGCTTCACTTAATCAATCAAACCAACGGGGAAAATTCTAGGTATCATCAAGCACAATGTGTGTCACAACATGAGCCTACATCCCAGACGTAACACGGCGTACAAGACACCAAAGAGCCTCATACAATATCATAAAGATAAGATAATAGAAAATTACGGAAAATTTAAAACTTTTCTTTTACAATCGAAGTTTTCTTCATAAAAGCAAGCAAAAGTCTTTACTACACTTTGTCTTAAACCATCTAATACCACTTTAGAATAAAATCTTGGGACACAGCCCATACAATAGTCTCAACACAAAAATAATAGAAATAAAGGAAATAGTGGGTTTGTCCTCGAATCTATGAGGACTCACCAAATCTTCTACTCATTTGCTCCTTTGAAACCTATCTCCAAGAATCGAACTCAATTCTCCAAACCCTACATTTGACTAGAATGTAGGCAAAGTATGAGTTCGTACAAAATGTAATAAATATGTTTGCTCGCATAATCATAAGAGAATAAGACAATGGTTAGTCAATATAAGACATAATCCATAATGATATGAAATACTTTATTAAAACATAAACTATAAGGATAAGAGAAAATATCATAATAATAAGCAAAGTCACCAACTTAAGCATCATGTAACCATTATTTAACTCTTAGTCATCTATACCATATTAGAACAACTCTCAAGTAACCTCAAAAGCATACATCTGCAATGCATGAATAGAATCCCATAATACCACCCCAAGCTAAGTACCACCTTTTTGGTTATCTTAATCATAGTCTATATGCATGGTCATGTCTTAAGGTTTTCTACCGTAAGGGCACTATACTCCTAAGTAACCTCAAGCCCCCTTGTGCAATGCATGAAAGGCATCCCATACTACCCTTCACACTAAGCATAACCTTGAAGTCAACATAGTCATACTTACCCTCCTTTGTCTCATCATTAGCTTACTTCTCATAACCAAGGGAATCTCTCACCTTTAGTCAATCATATCACGGAAGGCAAATATAGAAACAATCCATCAATCACACATTATAAGCACAAATCATAAAAACTAGGAAATGAACATACCATAGATACCTTTAAAGCGTACTTGTGCAATGCATAAGTAAGATCCTATACTCTTACCCATACATCGTAAGGTTTTTAACTACCCATAGTTCACAACTCATACTTTTATCTATACTACTACACTATTTGGGACATAAGCCTTAACCGACATAGACCATGTGAGCTAACATGGAATCCGGTGTCTACCCACACCAAAAAAGGGTTGCGCTACTTGCCGAGGGTAGAACTATACTCTTAGCTTGGACGAAACCAATAACTAACTAATCTATGTGGGAATATAGTTATGAGATAAGGAGATTGCTTCTAGAAACCTGGACTCAACTATGGTAGAAGGTTTCCATCTTATCAGATACCTACTTTAGGAACCCCGACTGAACTAGTGTAAAATAAACCCATTTGGAAAGATAGACTCAACTAGTGTAAAATCTTTCAAGGGGAAGCCAGACTCAACTATCTTATAAGCTTCCATCTCATATTCATATCCACTCGATTCTAGGAATTAAATCCTATTGAGTTCACATTAAGTATTGACTTAAATTCATATTTGTGAAAGAGTGTCGTAACACTCAATCCACATAACTCATACTAAAGCTCCTAGATTCATTACGGGAGACTAGTCTTCAACCCTTAGAATAACTATATGTGACAAACCATTCACATTTATCATTATATTCATGTCGAAGTGTGTATATGGAATTAACCTTTCACCAAAACTATAATTAGGTCATGAGCACATTCAATTTACTCTCAAAGTGTCTCTAAAACATGTACTAAACTTCATACAACATGCACACTACCGTGTTTTGCCCCTTTCTAAGGTCAAAACTCATATTAAATCAACACATCTAGAATAACTAAATTTGACATGGATATACATAATTATAATTCAAGTAGTTCAATTACTACTAGTCTAATCCCCTACTTCACCTCCTTGAGGTTCAATTCTTACTTTGAATCATCCCACCTAGGGTTCAAGCACTAGACATGGATATCCTCCTAAACCATGTAATTCAATCACTTTGTACGTCCAAGCAATTCATGAGGTAGATTAAGTAGGTAAATATCTTCTACTATAACTCTATCCATTAAGTTTCTATTCTCTTTTGGACTTCACTCTCAAAGCCTTAGCTTACAAAGTTCATCACTTTGGATTTGCCCTCAAAACCTTAGAACCATCACTAAGTTAGAACCCCTTTTATGTCAAGGTCATACTCATGCCTAATATCATGTCTAGAATTCTACATTAGACAAGGATATCATCATGACTCATGTGATTCTATCACTTACTACCATCTATTATTCATAAGGTGAATAAGGTAGATAAGGGTCTTTCATCACACTTCTACTCATTAGCCTTTTATTGACATATAGGTTGTACTCTCAAAGCCTTGGCATCTATAGATAGTCATATTATCTTTATTCTCAAACCCTAGTGATCAACATGTATGACTACAAGCCCTATTCTCAAAGCTTCACTTTTATAATCAACATTCATAACTAGTTCTCAAGGTATTCTAATCCTATTCTTAATTAATAGGTGATTCTAGTAATAATTCACCATAAAGGTTCAACTTAAACTTTATTAGTCAAGATCCATCATATTCACATTCTTCTAATTCAATTCATATCTATATGTTTGTATTCTTAATCAATTACTACCTATAGGACTAATTCTAGAAGATCACCTAAGAATCATCAAATTCACCTTTCATAGCATAAATCCACATAAACCAAATTCATCAATTAGGCTAGGGTTAATCATGGAAATCATATAAATTCATCATAATATCATAATTAAATACTAATACAATCATAATTAGGTATTATCCACTAGATTGGAATCATATCTAAACACTACCGACAATGTTGGAAGAAACCTTAGCTAGAATTGGATACTTGACTTCAAAAATAGGGGAAAACCTAGGTGGCTCTATGGGTGGAATAACCCATAGATGAATAATCTAACATACCTTGATTCAAATCTTAGAAAAATCTTGTGAAGATGGAGGAATTTCGACCTAGGTTGCTTCCCTTTTCTTCTTTTTCTTCTTCACTTCTAGAGAGAAAAATATTTGGAGGGAAATTGGGTTCTTTGAAGAATGAGTTAATTCACTAAGTTTAGGGGTCTATTAGGCTTAT
>JAJOOB010045386.1:0-10235 GCA_029582485.1 Solanum tarapatanum | reverse complement strand
TGTATTTTTCTCTCAAGTTTGGAGAGGGTTTTGTGGAGACTTGAAGAAAGGAGTTCATCTTCCCCATGTTGGAAGTGGGTCTTCTTTATTCTTCTTCCGTAGCTTAATTCAAGGTTCAATTTCTTATACCCAGTTGATTTCTTTATCATGTTAGGTATAATTTCTTATTTCTTGATGTGTGTCTAAAATACCCATATTCTTGGGGTGTGATTTAGCAAATATGAGTTGATATTCTTGTTGGATCTTGCTTGCTGATAGGTTAGATGTATTTTAATGGTGATTTCACCTAGTGGTTGTGGTTTAATCTAAAGGGTTTGTAGTTGCAAATACAAAGCCACCCATGTGTTTTCAGCTTGCCCGAGAGGGAGGTCGCAAAACCAAAACCACTAGACTTATGGCTCTCATGGCCTTCTCCTGCGAAGTAAGCAGTCCTAGGTCGATCCACCTCCTGGCCATGATAGAACGAATGCAAGCCACCTTAGGATTGCATATAATAGACTCGTTCTGGGATGTCATGATAGTGCTGCTGATGAAGGCAAACCAGAACCTGGAGGCGATGTTCATGTCCCTCTTCTCAATAGGAGCTTCTGCATCCATCCACCTCGGGGTGGTGTCAGAAATCATCGGAGCCGAACAACCCTTCAAGTCATCCAGGGACTGAACAATCAGGAACCCCTCGTAAGGGAGTGCAAAGTGTAATGGTCTACCTATTACAACATTAATATGCTCGATGTGTCACTCCACCTCCTTGCCTCTAACCATGACCGACTTCACCGGTCAAAAATCACTTGCCTTCTTCTTGTTCTTAGGCACCAACTCCCCATAAGCAGTGTAAAACTCTCTTAATCAAAAGGGAATGTGGGGGTTTCGGGGCCATGTGAACTGCTCAAATCCATGGTATCAGAGAGTTTCAAGCACATCAGGATGTTTGCCTTCTAGGCCCTCCAAGGATAGTAACTTCTCCTCTATGATGGTCCGTAAACCATCACCTTTCAATCTATTTAAAAGCTTCGGTGGAGGAACAATAGAAAGTGCCGGAGTTATTGAGAGTGCCTGGGCTGGCATTGAGTCTGTAGTCGGAGGAGTGGCAACTGAGGAAGTACTGGCGGCTGTAGACTGAGATCTATCTTAGTGCACATTCCTTCGGTTAATCAGAGGCTTGTCATCATCTGCTTCAGAGAATCTAGGTCAATAGCTGCTCCTTTCTTTGCTATATGCTTTTTCATTTTGCATTTATCTCCCGGTGGGAGATCTTGCTTTATTTTCTGTGAAGGACGTGAACCTCCATTTATCTCAATGCCCTTTGCCTTTTTTGAGGTGGCTCGGTTAAATTGGTGCGTACCATATATGCAAAAGATCGAGAAGAAACTCAAATGCAAGCACATAAAAGTTATTGCAGACAGACTCGCCAATCCAGTTGGCGAGCTAAGTTTAGCTCTCCGAAGGGATTGGCCCAACAATTAAGACAAGTCGCCGATGGTAAGGTCCTTTCGCTGAATCGCCGACTAATTTCGAGGAGTATGGGCTTGTTCGCCGAAAGTTATAGTGCATGAGGGTTCCAGGGATGAAGATAAAGGGCGATAAGAATATTTTTGGCTAGTCACTGAATGCTTTCGGCGCACTTAGACTTCTCGCCAAAAGATACAGTATCAAATATCAATCAAGGCACCAAATTATTGGTGAGATGGGGACATTAGGCGAATCGCCGAGTCATTCGGCGAGCTCGACCTAGCTTGCAAGTCGACCCAACGTGCTTGTTTTCAACCCCTCTTCTCTAATTCCTTCCCGCAACACCCATAAATAAAATCAAAGCATGCACTCATGGAATTAAAACAAGACTCATACTACCCATCACCCCGGAATACTCAGACTTCTCCCGAATTTGCCGAATTTGGCCATTTGACGATATTTGCTCTTAAGAGTGGTGTTACCCGCTCTATCATTGAGAAAAAATTTCAACATTTAGCACAAATGTAGGCTACTTATATTTCACCTAATCAATTTAACAACACGCAATCACAATCCAACTTATTAAAAAGAACAAAAGTTGTGGGCATTTGGCAATCAAACATTACGGGAGAGATTTTCAAGTTAAAGTAGGCATTTCATCATCCTAATACTATCAGAGAGGCCCAGTACACATCACTAAGAGACAATTATTGCAAATGAGTAAACAACTTTCGAATGTACACTCGGGATTCGGAAACCAACCTTTGATGCCGATAAAATTGCGATTGAAAACCTAGGCGGCAAAGTATCCTAACTCCAAGCACAAATCAACAAACTAAAATTCTAGAAAGGCTCTAAAATAAAGAAAATACTACCTTAGTGTGAGTTTAGGATATTTAAGAGCGAGGGAAAGTGAGGAATTTCAAATTTGAAGTCTCTTGTCCATTATAAACCATCCAGTTCGCGCATGTTCGGCGATGTTAGTCACACTCGCCGATTCGCTAGGCTATTTTCTGAGTGATCACTATCCCACCTATTGTTTAAGTTCATTTAGTTTCTTGGGGGTTAAGACGGTGATCTGCATCAAAGTTGCCGACATAGTCGGCGACATTCTGAACTACTTCGTAGGTTCACCAAGTTTTACAGGCTCTGACTCAACTTTGAATTGAGCCAAATGGCGGGTCTAGTCGGGCTCGCTGACCTCTTCGGCGATATGCCGACTGACTGTTTTCTCGCCAATCTCTGTTTTTCACCACTTTCCTCATTCAAACCTGCACCACTAACACACCATTTTTTATAAAAGTAAAATAAAGCAATTAAAACCTTGGGTTGCCTCCCAAGAAGCTCCTTATTTAATATCGTGGCACAATGCAAGTCTTTACTCACTCCCCATTGGTTGGGTTGGCCCTAATGCTACTAGGTAACCCCAATAGTTCATTTGAGTGAATAGGAGGCACCACATAGTTTAAGAGTGTCCTGATCAACTGAATCGATCTAGAGTGATAGCCAACCATTTGGTTCAACATTTCAATACTCTCCTTCAACTCTTCCAACATTCGATCTTGTTCGGTAATCTTTTGGAGAATAATTTGGAGTGTGTCCTCGACACGATTGTTCTCCCTGTCTCTCGACTGCTTCCTCTCATGAGGAGTTATGTACCTCCATTGACTCTTGCACTGGTTTACCACTTCTGTTATTTTGGTTGACAACTCGTTCAGCTGAGTTACTAGTGCGCTCGAAGTCCCTCTCGACTTCTTGGCTCGTCTTAGCCGAGTTGTCACCATTTACCCCAGCCATGCTTAGGGTACCTACCTACATCAACAAATTCAAAGGAAAACAAAACTAAAAATAAGATTAGGAAACTACGATTATTGAAAGCACAATTTGACTTAAACCAAAAAAATTCACTTAACACCACTCCCCAACAGCGACGCCATTTTGATGTTTGTGTAATGTAGACACAACTTCTGATGCAAGTGTCAACAATCGTACAATAGTTTAATAACCCAACCAAGGGTTGGGATCAAGTCCTAAGGGAGTGGGTGTTAGCATTAGTGGTTAAGTGCGGAAGTGCTTAGCTAATCATAGCTAATGACTTTGGCGAATGAAAACATAACCAATCAAAAGGGTGACTCAAGCGTCAAGTATGAAATGGGGGTTTGTAAGCAAGAAACAACTAAAATAGAGAAAATAAGGAAAAATACAAATTTGGAGACGAGATTCTTGGGATGTGATAGGAATAAGGAATAGACTACATTATTGGGTACTTTTGATAGTAAATTCATTGAGTATTTGTGACTAGGCTAGACTTTAAGGGGGATAAGCTCTCTCTCGAGCAACTCACCCCGTTTCAAATGCATTCCTCTCGGACACCCACAGGCCACATGAAGAACAACCTTCGCCTTAACCCACTCACTCTCTCGAGCTGAGTGTGTGGACATGGGACTAGGGTTCACTCTCTCAAGCTGAACCTCATGTCGACCCACTCACACTGGCCATCAATCTAGTGGTCTTAGTTTTATGACCTCTCTCTCTCGAGCAAGTCGAAAACACTTAAAAAAATTTGTATTTGCAACTACAAATTCATTAAGTTAATCCACAACCACTAAATGATATCACATTTAAACTACGAATACACTATCAACAAGCAAGACCCAACAACTAACCTAACCCATATTCACAAAATCACAGTCCAAGAATTGGGGTTTTAGCTACGCATGTAAAAGAGATAAAGAAGTATACCAATATCAGTTTCCATCAATGGGTATGCAAGATTAAGTCTTAAAACAAGCCAAAAGTAAAGAATCCAAGAGACCCAAGTCCAATTTATGTCCTGGATAATTGGGTGATGTAGCGCTGCTTCGCGGAATCGCTTGGTGATACGCCGACTGCTCCTTTTCACCTCCGATTTGCTCCTTTCCTTCAAGGCTTTGCACACTGAACAAAAGGCAATTGGGTGATCTATTGGCGATTCGCCGAATGGGTCAGCGATTCGCAGGTCTTCATTTCTTCATTCTTTTAGCTTCTTTTGCTCCTTTTTGCTTGATAGTGTCCATGCTTTCCCTCAAACTTCAAATACCTAAAATTTAAAGGTTTTTTCAGATATCGAGGTAAAACATGCATTTGAGGACACTAATTTCCTCAAAATATAAGCCTAAATGAGTCTAAATTGTGGACTCATCTAATCACAATGCCACATTCGAACAATGTCCACTCTAAGAAAATCAATACGAAAACTCCAAGCTCAAACCGAATCCAATCCCAAGATGTCCAACCGCGCTGGATAGTCTAATCGTGAAGGGCCGTAGAAAAGGGGAGGTATGGATAGAAGGTCATCGAAGTTGAGCTAGTGCCTAACTAAGACTCATTCTATCTGACCTAATTTTGCAACATTAATCTACAAGGAGCTATGCCATTTGAAGCACGCACAGGCTCGTAAATATGCAATTCTAAAGCAAGCACTAGTCTACTCCTAGACTAAGGCCGAGCATTCCTTCAACCATAGTAATAATCAAGTATAAAAGATGCCACAATATAGGGATAATAGCAAACAACAAGAACAACATGCTAGTTACTCGAAAAACCTGACAAAACCTAAAAACTTGATATTGACTAACAAAGCATGATAAACTAGCTGCCAAACCTAAATTCACAAAAATCAACATTTATTTACATTCTCGAGCTCAAATCAAATCGCATGTTCTTCAAATTCACAATTCCAATGCTTCTACCTTCCGAATTCTACTACACTATTAAATATAGATTAACAATATTAATATGGTTGCTTAGCCACCACTCCTATTAATTAGAGATAGCCACCAATCTTATATTGATTCCATCAAAAGTTCAATTTAAGCTCCCCGAACTTGTATCCCAAAATGAGACACAATTTAGGGCCCGAAACACACCCAAACACCAACATGCAACAATTCAACATTTAAGAACAATCAAAAGGGGTGGAGCAGATTTTAGTGAAAACAAGCTTTCCCCATTAATATCCAAACACTCTAATGCATATTTGCAACCTTCCAGAAGACACTAAACTTGAAATCACCCAAATCGAACAATAACTCTCACAATCGTAAAGGGAAATACTAGAACAAAAAGAGATTACAATGTGGTATTTTAATCCAATGTCAAGTCACAAATACACATCCCGATAGCAGGGGAAGGAGGTCGCAATAACGTCCCACCATTTAAAAGTCATTTGCGATCACCAAAAGTCAAACCTTGAGAATAAGATGACCAAGGGTGGTCCACACCACATGACAACTCCTCTCGATTACAAAATAAGGCCCATGCAATAATAATGGTAAATCACAACCATTCATGATTGCAAAGGCACACATGCCATCTCACTAAAGTAGGCACAAACACAAGATTCTAGTGCATTAGATGAAGACACTGGCGAGGTGCTTAAGATTCATTTGGAACCCCGTGCATGCAAAGTAATTATGCTACCCCACAAAAAAATTTATTCCATACTCAATGGAGCCATTAAAAATTTCTAATTGGGGTCATCTAAAAAAAGTAGGTCCCACATCAAAACTCTATTTTAACACAAATTCCACACGGGGCTCGAAATTTTCCCGGAGGAGTCATGATCAGTATTAAATGTCCTAAAAAAACATAATATTCCAAACCTAACAGAATCGTCAAAATTGAAATCTGAGTTTGGCTTCTTGAAATTTTTACCGAAGGGAACCGTTTATGTTTCTGTAGTTTCAAATGAAAGAAACATGAAGAAAATCCAAATAAATGTCCAGGTTACTGAAGTGTCATTATTAGCAAGTGATAAATGACTTGGGTCACTATAAGAATGCTCTAAGAATAATAAACAAAACAATAATACGTGAATGATCTAAAGGGTCATTATAGTGCTTCCTCAATAAAATCTTGCTCCTCTCCACATTGGCAATACATGTACTATTCAGATTGTTATTAATTAAGTTTAACATGAGAGTACTAAACACTTCAAAGTAGATTGCCATTATAAGGAGAAGTTGTATTGAAAGGAGTCATTAATCTTCCATATGTGTTCAATGATTTTCAAATAGCTTATGCTTTACAAATTTTATGGCATGAAAATCCCATTAATTTCTAGTAGAACTTCTCATATCTTAGATGTGCACACATTCTGGACTTTCAAGTAGGACAACTTAGCATTGAGATGAAAATTTTAGGTTACAAATGATAATCCACATGACCTTCTAAAAAAAATAGGTCTACATATGAATTTTGTCCTGTGATAAATATTGTAACATCCCTCCATAGAAAGTGCTAAAATTAGAAAGAACTAATTTGGAAAGAGCCAAATCTAAAAACTTTCAAGTTATGCTTACGTTGTGTGTTTTGGATCAATTACAAACGACCATAACTTTTTATACATGATGAGTTAGGTACCCCGAAAGATATCAAATGAAATTTGTTGGAATCCTCTTTCCAACGCCACCGAGTACGCTAAATTTTGAGCCGTATGAGGGAGATATGCCCATTTCAAGTCAGGCTATCCAGTTAAGGAAAGTTACCGAAAAATATGAAGGATACTTTGGTGTTTTCCTTACCCAATCAGATTAATTTTTTAATAAGGTTTTAGGGGTATAAACTGAGTCGGTTCAGTTTTACAATCCTAATTAACACCTAGGGTTTTAGAAAAGAGTTCAAGAAGATAGAACAGTTTTAGCCATTATTGAAAGTCTTTGAGTTCTTGGGGTGTGAGTTTTTCTAACGAGTTGAGTCCCTTCAATCTTTTTTATATGAGTTCATTTAATTCATTCTGGGTTTGTGAATTTTTGTGAATTTGGTCGATGAAACTGCTTTGGGTGTGAGTTGAGTCGAGTTGGGAGAGGAAGAAAAGATCGTGCAAAAAATTGCGCCCAGGTTTGCGTCCTAGAGAATCTTAAGATTTTCAGTCTACAGATAATCACCCCCCCCTTCTCCATGTCGCGGAGGAAACGAAGTCCTCTACTTTAAAAATATTATTGCGACCAAAAATTAAATTCCATATCCGCATCGCGCTAGTGTTCTTTAACTTGGGACTTCACTCGTTCCTATGAACAACTATCTTAACCTTCCCAAATCATTGAGAGGTCCTACATTCCAAAGAATAACCCTTGAATTCATATTTCCAATTCAAGGTACAGATAAAGAATAAAGTCTTGAGAGTATTTTGAGAAGTCTTTTGCAAACATTTTTTAAATAATTGTTTTAAGAGTTCAGCAGTTGAATTTAGGAAGAGTAGATCTGAGTTCATTTTAAAAAAAATACTATATGGGAACTAAGTATTACCAAGAGAAATGTTTTTAAAATTTAAGAAAAAAGAGGAAACACCAATTTCCAAAAGAGTTGATGAGCAGTTTTGAGTACTATCTCTTTTTAGAGAAACCTTTTGAGTAATAATCTCAACGTTGAGTATGAGGAAATGTGTCCTAAAAAACACATATGAGATAAGTTATATTTTGAGATTAGTATAGAGCAACGATATGGGTGAGAGTTCTAACAGATCACAACCCCCATAAACCATACATCCAAGTGGATAGAAAGGGTCATACTTTTTAGATGATTCCTTATTGATTTTTAGCATAAACGAGTGGATCAACTTAGTTGAGAAGTTCTATACCTCAGCAAATTATACGACAGTTCTAGCAGCATGGGCGACACGATATATCATCACATAGCTCATTGTGATGGTTGTCGATTGGAGAATCTCTCAAACAGAGTTTCTTTGTGCTTTTGCATACAAACTGAGATATGATTCTACATCAGTGCATCAAACTCAAGATGCATAGCATCTCTCCAATATGGGAACTTTTGTTCTTGTGTTTGGGTGACAGGTAGAATTGGTATAGTTTGGGTTATATGCGCAGTCTAGTCAACAATTTTGCACCGATTCGCGATGTTGTTTTGCGACCTTGATACTGCACTATTATGCTCGATTGGTGGAATTGGAGATACAGGTTCAGTCAGGGGAGGCAAAGCGAGACTACAACCGTGCACACCCCTGAGAGAGGTGAGGGATTGGGTCGGTATATGGGGTGATGAGATGGAGTGTCGCCGATAAGCATGAGTAATCTTTAGTCGGTAGTTTAATTTGAGAGGACGAGCAGAGAGGGTAGGGGGCTTTGAAATATTAAGTGGGATGGCAGGGAATCTGTAATAAATCTGATGGTAGTCAGTGGAAAGGGAAGTAGTGTGAAGATTTCCTGGAGCAAGATTGGTGAAATGATCTGACTGTGGTTTGTTTCTCGGTGGAACATGATGTGAGAAATCATCTTGTCATGTATCTCGCATCGATGGATTGTTGGGGGAAACAACGTGTGATCTGGAGTAGTGCTGTTGGAAGTAATATCAACATTTGAATTGTTTTGCTTTAAAGTATTCTCTGATATAACGTGAGTTTACTGTATTTTTAATACATTTCACTTAAGAGTTGTGTGTGTCTAGGGAAATTTTATATTAGAACTAATGTTTATTGTGCTAAATTTGCAGGAAACAGACTTGGACGAGGTAGAGAGAGAGACAACAGTATTTTTGTAGAAGTGGCCACCCACGGAAGTGTCCTACGGACCGTAGGTCCAGCCACGGTATGTAGTTGGGTGGTGTAGACTGATCATTAGGGAAATTTTGACCATGTGTGGAACCACGGTAGCAATGATGGACCGTAGGTTGACCTGCGGGCCGTCCTGCATGTCTGTCATTTATATTAGAGATTTTGAGTTCCAGTACCTGATGAAACGTTCAAAGTGTCGAGCCACAAAAGGGGACCTACGGACCGTAGGTAAACTTACGGTCCATTCTGCAGGTCCGTCGTTTGTATCTGAAAGGTTAAAGGTTCCAGCTTCTGAGAAAAGTTCTATTTCCTAAGCTACGGAAGGGACCTACGGACCTTAGGTCGATCCACGGTCCGTAGGTTAGTCTCGTCGATTGAAGCTGCATCCAGCAGTTTATTTCCTTATTTCGTTTCCTTTTTGCTTGGGACTATGTTTTCTATAAATAGGGTATGTAAACCTCGTTTTTGGGGGTTTAGCTACTTTTTTTTAACTTTAGTTCTCAGTGTGTTCTTGGGAATTAACTTGCAAACATTAGAAATTTGATTTCCTATTTTCGGATTTTAAAGATTCTTGCTTTGAATTTCAAATGGAGATTATGGGTTTCTTCTACTCATTACGTAAGTTCATGAATTCTTCTTCTCAAAATATGAATTGTGTTCTTGCTAGTATGGGTAACTAAATGAATAACTATGGTTGTGGAAACCATCAGCGATTAACAAAGTATAAGTAGTAACTAAGTAATTTTTGAATAGTGTTGTTGCAAGCATTGACAATTCTTTCATTTAGAAATCTTTTTAATGGTGGCCAACGTTAGGACTCGCCTTGTTGCTACTTGCTGGACCAAGGAGGAAGTTAATCAGAAAAGAATTATCAGCATAGATTTAGTGTGATACTATCTAATAGTCTAATGTCAATTGGTGCGAGGGTGAAAACTAAGCCTTATATTGATGTGATGTCTAATATGAGATAAATGTAAGGGTTAGTAAATTATACACACGTAGCCAGACCATGGTACGGGTTGAAATTATTTATTTACCGGACCAAGGACTTAGGGATACATAACTTACCACTTTGCATGTGATAAACTAGGAAATGATTACTATTACTAGCATTACCGCGTTATGAGCTTATAGGGAACAAATACACCCTATTTTCTCTCTCTTATTGATAGCAACCGAAGTTTGAATCTTGCTCACTTGTTCTCTAAACTACAATCCGTTATTTGTTACACAAACT
>JAJOOB010045380.1:0-10047 GCA_029582485.1 Solanum tarapatanum | reverse complement strand
GTAGTCTTGGGTTATGACAAAAATCTGAATATGGCTCAAAAGAACTATACGGTGACTGAACCGGAACTTCTTCCTGTGGTTTTCACATTCGAGAAATTCTGATCCTTGGTTGGTACTATGGTCATAGTGCATACTGACCATTCTGAATTGAGGTATCTGATGGCTAAAAAGGATGAAAAATCGAGGTTGACCAGATGGTTATTGTTGCTGTAAGAGTTCGATTTTGAGGTGAAGGATAGAAAAGGGACATAAAATCTGGTTTTCGACCATTTTTGCAAATAAGAAGAGGAAGCTCCACTATAGCTAGGAGATGAGGGTGAAATTAAAGATGAATTCCTAAATGAACAGGTATTGGCTGCTTCTTATGATCTTATTCCTTGGTTCGCAAATTTTGCTAACTACTTGGCAAGTTATTTGGTTCCATCGGATTTGTCATTCCACCAAAGAAAAAAGTTTATGCATGATGTGAAGAAGTTCTTTTGGGATGAGCCTTACTTGTTTTGTATTTGTACTGATGGGATTGTTTGTCATTGTGCGCCTGAGGTATAGATGATAAGTATACTAGAGGTATGTCATTCATACCCTATTTGTGTGCATCATAGTTGTATTCAGACTGTTCATAAAATCTTGCAGTGTGGGTATTACTGGCCTACCATCCACCAAGATGCTCATGTTTTCGCCAAGTCATATGATTATTGCCAAAGAGAACGAGGAATCTCAAAGAGTCAAGAGTAACTTATGAATCCGATATTGGTGATTGAGTTACTTGATGTTTGGGGCCTTGAATTTATGGGTCCGTTTGTGAGTTTAGGATGAAGTATATTTTTGTTCCGGTTAAATATATATCGAAATGGGTGGAAGCAATTGCGCTTTCAAATAATGAGGGAAAGAGTATCATAACAATCCTGATATAAAAGTATCTTCTCCAAATTTGGTACACCTAGGGCGATTATCAGCGATGGATGTTCTCACTTTTGTAATAAGTTGTTCAAGGCGTTACTAGATAAATATGGAGTTCGTCACAATGTCGCCACTCCTTACCCTGTGCAGTCTATGGGCAAGTTGAGGTGTCGAATAGAGAAAAAAAAAATTCCTTGCAAAGACTGTGAACGCCAGAAGAACTGATTAGTCAATAAGGCTTGATGATGCTTTATGGGCCTACAACACCGCATTCAAGACTCCTATAGGTATGTCCCCTCACCAAATTGTATATGGAAAGTCATGTCATTTGCCTCTAGAGCTAGAGCATAACGTAATGCTAGCCCCAAATAAGTTGAATTTGGATTGGGGAGCCGCATCGAGCCAAAGGCAAATGGATATGAATGAGCTTGATGAGTTTCACCTAAAAGAATATGAAAGTTCTACCTTGTCTAAAGAGAAGATGAAGAAGTATCATGATCAAAAGATTCAAAAGGGTGAATTTGTTGCGGTTGATCTGATGCTTTTATTCAACTCAAGGTTGCACTTGTTTCCTAGAAAGTTCAAGTCCAAGTGGACCGGGCCATTCAGAGTCACTCAATTATTTCCACATAGAGTGGTTGAGCTCTAGAACAAAGAGGGAACAATGTTCAAAGTGAACAGGCAGAAGATCAAGGTCTATATGGGGAAATCTGAGAATGTGCAAGAAGCGATTGAAGCATATTATCATGATGAAGTATGAGTAATCAAGTGATTTGCGTCGTACCGCGACATTAAATCAAGCACAGCTTTGGAGGTAACCCAAGATGTACAATCTAGCAAACTATAGGTTTTTCTTTTCGACATAGGAGTTTTCTTCTTCTATTTTGATTTTTATAGCTCTTTAGATAGGTGTTTTATTTTTTGTATTAATGTTGGCTAGATATAGCATAGGGTCCGTGTCTAAAAAGTATCTAGTAAATGTAAAAAGAGAGTCCTAAAGGTTGCTACGTGTGCAAGGACGAAAGGCAAAATCTACATAAAATAGTTGTGCAGTGGTCTACGGACCCCATCGATGGTCTGTTGGTCCATCCACGGAGCGTGAATGGCGTCTGTAGATCCCAGGTAAGTTCTCTACTTTTTCTAAGTGTCAGAGTGACCTCCAGTCCGTTGGTCTACCCAAGGACCATTAATGGGGTTTCGTGGGTCCAACTTAGGGTTTTGGCCGACCCGACCCGAACCCGTTTCTTATAAAACCTTTCATTTTTTAAAAAACATTCCACTCCCACACTTCTCTCTCAGCTATTTTTAAACCTTCCACATCCCTAAAATAACTCATTATATACCCCATATCACTCCCCAAAATCATTTCACAAATCTCATAACTCATTTCTTCTCTCCCAAATCAATCCCGACTGCCATTCTTCTTCCCCTACAATTCCACAGACAAGGTTCGGTGTCGAAAGGCTAGCAAAGGGTCACAGATTTCATTGCAACACACCCTCATCATAGGTGCTTGATGAGTCCGAGATTTGGACTCATTTATGGTTTTATTTGCAATGATTCAGTTTCCTCAAATGTTTATTTTGTGCCAATAACTGATAAAAAACGCTTGATTTCCAGGTATATGGATTGAGGAACAATGCAAGGACACTAATTTGAAAAAAGGAACGAAGCGAACTAAAAGAATGAACAAAAGACAACCCGGTGATCGCCAAATGACTATCTGACCGCCTAAATTTCCAGTGTGCCGAGACTTGAAGGAGAAAACAAAGTTGGTTAGAGAAAGGAGCAGTTGGAGAGTGGTTCCGCGATGCAGTGTTGGATCTCCCAAAGTTAAAGAACTTAAGGAAGCTGAAGGGCAAAGAAGAAGGGCGAGGACATTGACCAAAGAGTGGATCGCAGAGCTGATCGGCGAGCCCGACCTACTGCGTTGAATGGCACTTCGCATCATAATTTTGGCAATTATAAATACATTTATAAACATTTAATTTATCATCAAATTATTATTGAATTTTCAGTCCTAAGTTTTTTATATTGAATTCTGAGTATTGAGACAAGTTTTTCTCTAGTTTTTCCTTAGCTTTGAAGAGTTGAAGTTTTTCACTTTTGAGAAATTGGAAGAGGGTCTTTAAGATTCCTCAAATTGGAAGATTGAAAGAACGAAATCAATCTTACCCAGTTGATGGAAACTCAATTTGGTAACTATTTTTATCTTTTTGTAATGTCTAGCTAAAACCCCAATTCTTAGGGTGTGATTATGTGATTATGGGCTGATTTAGTTTTTGGGTATAGCTAATTGTTAGTTTAAATGCTATTTAGAAGTGAGTTTAATCAGAAATTGTGGTTTAATTAAGAATTATAGTTGCAAATGAAGTTGGGTTATATACTGATTAACGATCGTTGACCCTTAGAATTGGATGAAGTTACTTTGATAGCATTATTAAATCAAAATAGCGCCGCTGCCGGGGAGTGGTGTTGGTTAAGATTCTTTTGGTTAAGTTTAATTTTATTTTTTATAGTCATAGTTGAATCTGCTTACTTTTTGTTTTGGTTTGTGTGTTGCTGATTTGAACAGAGAAAATGAGTGTGAACGGAAGTGATGGTAACCAAGTGGGTTACCAAGATGACATCGGTAACCTCAACGATGTCAATGAGCCTAACGTTAATGACCGTCATCTAATGGGTGGAATTGGTTCCATTCGCTTACCTCCAGCTAAAGGGAACGTTGTGTTCCACATTAGAAGCACCATGTTGCAGTTCTTACAGTTGAAAGGGTTGTTTGGTGGGTTGTCTCATGAAGATCCCCATGAGTATATCAGATACTTGGTTGATATTTGCAGGCCGTTCTCCTTCAAAAACAATATACCAAGAGTCGGTCTAGTTGAGGTTGCTCCCATTTTCTTTAACAGGAGAGGCATGTAAGTGGCTGGCAGAATTGCCTCAAGCGTCAATCACTTCGTGAGAAGATCTTGTCACCATATTTCAAGTGCAATTTTTCCCTCTTTCGAAGATGATGGCAGTTCGGGACAACAGCCAAAGCTTCAGCGTTTGGAGGGTGAGCCAATTCATGAGACTTGGTTACAATTCAAGAAGTTGGTGCTTCAATGTCTAACTCATGGTTTGCCCGACAATGTTTTACTGCAATATTTTTACCAAAGCCTTGATTGGGTGAACAAGGGTGTGGCTGACTAACTTTCTCTGGGAGGTTCGATGCAACAATCTTACATTATAGCAGCCTAGGTTTTAGATGGTATGAGCATAAATAATCGGGCCTGGTACACCGGTAAAGATCATGTCTCCCCTCTCGTGTTTAAATTGACCAAGGAGCATCTTTAGAAAGATTAGGAGAGGGACCAAAACAGGGCAAAGATCATGACCCAACTTGAAAATTTGTCCAAAAATGTCATGGGAGCGGGTGCTAGTAGAGTCAAAGTTGTCGGTATTGGGTGTGTTAATCTTGATGAGGCCAATTTTAAAGTGTTGTACAATAAAGAGGTGAACTTTCTAGCCAACCAAGGAGGTAGTTATCGTTCAAACTACCCTAGGCAGGGTGGTAACCAAGATTGGAACAAGGATGAAGGCTGGAAAGATCCTGATAGAGAGTTGTGGGATCGTAACCCCATTTGGATGGAAAGAGATGCGGAGAAGGAAGGGTACATTCCTCCCAACGAGCATCAAAAGCCAAAGGATTCTGAGGGTGGGTGGTCTGAGGATATGATGTCTTGTATTCTCAACAAAGTTGAGGGATCTGATAAAATTTTGATAGAAATGAAGGATGATGTGTCGACCCTTAGCCAGACAGTTACTTTTTACTCCGTCTCTATCAAACACTTGGAGACCCAAATGGGTTAGATTTCATCTCATTTAAACCCGAGACAAAAAAGGGGCTGCCTAGTGACACTATGGCTAACCCCAAAAATGAGGTTTGAGTGTGGACTTGCGCCGTACCATGACGTTAACTAAGGCGCTGCTTGGGAGGAAACCCAAGTTTTATTTGTTTTCTTTTTGTTTTTGAAATAATCATGTGTTGATGTTACAAGTTGAAGTCTGGAATGTGAGGAAAAGTCCAGGTTGGTGAGCCAATAATCCAATCGTCGACTCGCCAAAGAGGTCGGTGAGCCTGATTCGAACCGCCGTTGGACTCAACAAATTAAAAGATTGGAGTCTGTAAAACTCGGCGGAACCATGACTAGGTTGGCCATCGCGACTTAGTCCGCAGTTTGGGCCCCCACATTAGTTGGAGGTCCGATAATACTCGGCGTGTTGTTGACACGCCGAGTTGGTCTGCGAGTAACATTAATGACGCCGAATAGGCGACAACTGGACGGTTTTTAAAGGCCAAAGGTTAAACTTTCAAACTCTTTCACATGCTCTCACTTTTTAAATTCCAAACACACACCCACACTATATTTTCCTATATTTTTTTACTTTTACCTTTTTTAGTCGTTGATTTTGTTTTCGGAGTTGGAATTCTTTGCCGCCTAGTATTTCAAAGTATATATTCTGCATAAAAGGTCGGTTTTCCAAACCTCGAACTTGTAATTAGCATTTTTTACTAATTTACAATTGTTCTTGTCGTAGTTATGTGTGCTTAGCCTCTCTGTATTTTTATTGTGTGTTGTGTGAATATTTTAATTTGTATATCATGCCTAAATCGCATAAGTTGTTGAATTCCCAGATTTTGTGACTTAAATTGATCAAAATTGTAGGGCTGTGTTTTGTTCCTGTTGGGTCTAGTTGGGTGAATTCTAAGTAACCCACATTTGTACCCAATGACGTGTTTTGCCTAATGATGGAGCGGATGATGTCATTCTTAAGGGCTAAAGTCGTCAAATGGCCAAATGTTGCAAAACCGGGAGAAGTTTGAGTATCCCGGAGGCATGGGTAGCGTGGGTCTTAGTTTAATTGAACTAGTGTATGTTTTGATTTTGTTTTCGGGGCCTGCGGGGTTTAATTTGGAAGTCTGGATTGAAAGTAGGAATGTTGGGCAGTTTGGTGAGCTGGGTTAAGCTCGCCGAACCACTCAGCGGTTAACTGAACTCCTCTTGATCACCTTTATTTCCATGCTATTATTGAGTTTAGGTTCTGTAACTTTCGGCAAGAAGCCTGAGTTCGTCGAGTGCACTCGGCGACTCGCCAAAACTCTTTCTTGATCACATATTCTTCGCCCCTAACCCCTAAAATACACTGTAACTTTCGGCTGGCTAGTCTTTGCTCGTTCAATGCTATCGCTGATTCACCAAAAGGCCTCTCCCATCGTTGACATGCCAAATTTTCTTGGAAATGTTGAGCTAATCTTTTTGGCGAGCCCGATCTCACTCGCCAAAGTAATTCGGCGACTCACCGGCTGGTTCAGCAAATTTGTTTGCAACTGTGTTTTTGCAACTCTTCTTGATACAAATCTAACTCGTTTTGATGTTTTAGCAGATATGGCTAGAATTAACCTCGACATGCCGCCTCGTAAAAGAGCACGGGGCATATTGATAAATGAAGGGGGAGCCAATTCTCCTAAAAATGGAAGGATAGAGCCTCCAAAGAGATGCAAGGGCAAGGGCAAGGGCAAAAGGCCCATTACTGAGGTTCCGGAGCACAACTCCGGCAGCTAGGAAGAGTCATTTGACTCCCAAGCTGCACTCTCCAAACCGGATGATGACCAACCACTACAGTCCAGGCAAGCGTAGATTCATACTAGGTCTTGTCCTAACTTATCGACAGCCCTAGCAGCCAATCCCCCTACAACAGATTTAGTGCTAACTCCGGCACCGCTTGTGGCCCAGTGCCACTAGTAAAAGTTCCACCTCCCCAGCTACTCAACAAATTGGAAGTCGAGGGACTGACGATGATTCTGGAAGAGAAGTTTGTTGTCCATTGAGGGCATATATTTGATAACTTCACCGGGCCCCGAGGCCCATATATCCCCACCTAGGTCTGTGAGTTCTATTCTACTTATGGTGATCTGGTTCCTCAGGGGATGAAGAAAACTGGTGCCTTCAGACGGGTGAGGTCGGTAATGGCCTGAGGAAAAGATGTTGGGTGTTGGAGCGATCACATAAACGTTGTTTTAGAGAGAGCCAAAGGGTTCGAACATGACTATGAGGGTCGGGCGACATCTCAGTCCCTAGATGACCTAAAAAGATTGCTTGGCCCCCTTATTTCTGATACCACCCTAAGGTTGATTGAGGGTGGAATGCAGTTAGAGAAAAAGGATCTGAATATTGTTGCACAATATTGGTTTGGGTTCATCAGCAGCTCCATTATGCCTTGACAGAATGAGTCCATTCTCCGTATTTCAAAAGAAGCCTGTCTGGAGTCGATTATAGCATAGAAGCAGCTCAACTTGCGATTGATTATTGAGCAGGAGATGGCCATGAGGGCCAAACAGCAGCAAACATCCCTTCCATTTCCAGTTTTGATTACGGAGTTATGTCGGCGTGCTAGAGTTCTTCGTGATGCGATGAGAGATATTGAGGTAAGTCCTTCATCATCTACTAATATCAGGTGTATAGAGGCCGAGTACACTCGAGACGAGGCAAATATGAGGAGAGCAGCCATGGTGGATGCATCTCCAGAGGTGTATATAGACTTTATAACTGCAGAAGTATCTTTGTCTATTCCGTCCTCTGGGCCTTCAGGTACACGTGTTCCCACTTCTTCCTCCCAGGATCCTGGTACTTCTGCCACTTCCCAGCTTACCAGGATTACTCATGTGAAGATCCTGAAGAAGGGTAACTTTGCCTATTCGGCAGATGTGAGGGCGACTATATTAGAGGTTGCAGTACCATGGATGATCGAGAATGTTATCCTTGCTGCATTGACACCCCTTCAGACTACTATTGATGATTTGACTGTCAAAGTTGCGACTTGCGAGCGTTAATAGCGGGATTCTTCAAGGGTAACGACTTTGAAAGCCGAGGTTGCAGATTTGAGAAAGTATGTGGACTACTTGAAGTCCACAGAGTTCACTTCACTATTAGAGGCATCGGATGATGTGGTTGTCCCAATGACTTCTGAGATTCCTTTGGCCACCACAGGAAACGTACAGTGGTATGATATAGCAGCTGATGAGTCAGAGGTAGAGACCGATGTAGAGTAGATAGAAATGTCATAAGAGACCATCAAAGGACCTACCAGATCTAGAGGAGACGATTGTACAATTAGTGATTCAGACATCATTGACAGAGACTTCCATGGAACTCCCTAGTGGATCAAGTGTTGTTGATGCTACACCGGGGGCTGATGCCCCGACAGATAGAGCGACTGTGTAGACAAGATCCCTCTTTTCCTCCCTCACTGTCACTTTTATTGATTTTCAGTACTTTATTGCATTACAGGATAAATTTTTCTTTTTATTTGTGGTGGGGTGAGGTATTTCCATACCTACCTCTTATGATTAGTGTTTTTGTTTATACATTGGGTTTTTTGTAGTAAATTGTATTTTGGCACTGTTTTTATGAATATTTGAGCCTGTGGCTCCTTGTTTTTATTGAAAATGAACCCTTTTAAAAAAATTGTGTCACCTCTTGTTCTGTTTAAATGTGGTTATTCTTGTGCAAATTTGAGTATCAGTTATGATCAATACTGATGACTTGAATAGTGATCTTAATCTAACAAAAATGAATGTGCGGCTACGATGATGCCAAATGAAGTTGCATAGAAAATATGTGAACTTTTTAAATCCTGTTGTGACTAGCCGGTTATCAAATGAGTCTCTTGTGATGAACATTGCACACTACCGAAAGTGTGAAATCTTATTTTATATTGGTGCCAATGACTTGTGTGATGAGCTTACCTTGAACCCTGTGCGATGACACCTAGACTTTTCCCGTTGGTCCGGTTGACTATGTGATGCAAGCTCTTGAAATGATCTTAGGCAACAATTTTTAAAAAGTGAAACAATTTGACATTATACCTGTTTTTGTGGCTTACCTTGTGAGTGTGTGAACTTTGCTTCAACACCCTTCGAGCCTTCGCCTTTTCTTGTAAGAAACATGATGAAGTTGTAACCCTCTCTTTATTCATTCACCCATAATCCTCATGATGTGTTGTTTGTTTGAATACCCAACTTAATCCAAAAGCCTAAGTTGGGGGTGTGGTGAAAGGAGAAGGTAAATCAAGATGTGCAAAGAAGTCACCCTTTGATCCATGGTTGTGAAAAAGATGGAACCCATCCATACAATAAAAAGTGAGGAAAGAAGATGAAAAAGAAAAAGAACAAAAAAGTTAAAAAAATAAAGTTGTGAAAGTGCAAAAGAAATGGGGTGTCCGGTATTCCATGAGAAGTGAATAATGGGGTGAATTTTGAGCATTAATGAGAATGATGAAGAAAAGGAAAGAAAGTGTGGTTCATACCACATTTCGTGAAGATAGCATCCACTGACCATAAATTACCATACCTTTACACTCAGCCCCATAACAAGCCTTGAAAAGACTTTTTTTTTATCTTTAGTGAACTTAAATTAGTGTTGATTGGAAAATAATGGCAAACCTATGGGTGAAGTCATGCATGTCTTTATCTTTGTGAGTGTGAGAGTTAAATGTGATTACGGAACTCTAAATTGTTGAAGAATTGTGTGTGGATATGGAATCATTCTTTGTATGAGGGCCTTTGTATACCTTTGTTGAGCTTGAACTTGCATTTGAAGCAAGTATTGTGAATGTGAGAATCTTTGTCAATGAATAGTCACAACTTGAACCTTTGAGTGCACAATTGATCCTTGCATGAGTACGTTGAGTAGTGTTGTGTGCATTCATGATTGAGTCTTGTGTAGCACTGCTAGAGACATCCTTATTGAGCTGCTGAACTTGAGTTTTACCTAAAGACAAGCAAATGTTTAAGTTGGGGTGTTGATCAGTCTGAGATTTTGATAGATTTAGGGTTTTATTTACAATGATACAGTGTCCTCAAATACTTATTTTGTGTGAATAATTGATGAAAAACCCTTGATTTCCAAGTAAATGGATTGAGCAATGATGAGTCCACAAATTGGACTCATTTAGGGATTTATTTTGATAAGAATAGTGTCCTCCAATGCTTATTTTGTCTAAATATCTGATGAAAACTCTTAAGTTTCAGGTATTTGATGTTTTAGTGAAAGCATTGACACTTAGATGCAAAAAGGAACAAAAAGGCTGAAAAGAATGAAGAAG
>JAJOOB010045367.1:0-10205 GCA_029582485.1 Solanum tarapatanum | reverse complement strand
ATATCATTTTTGATAAAACCTTCACTTCACAAGTATAAGAGATATAATACAAGTCAACATTCGCATATAAGACCATAGCCAACCATACACATACTCAACATATCCATATCCAACCCATACTTAACTTTAGAAGAAAACATGCCATTTCATTACCATAAGACCTCTACCTAATATAACCTTAAGACATGCTTGAGTGAGACAAGAAGTGACCGCCCATACAACCTCTTCAAGCACACTTAAGTGTTCCCCAAGATTACCTTAGATAAGGACATTTCCTTTACACATAACATCAATAGACCAACATTCTTTAAGAAATCACTTAGGAGACCTTCAAGCACATAAGGGGACTTTCACATAATAGTCGTTAGACTTAGGGAACTCACTTTAGTAAATTCAAAGCCTACTCGTGCCATGTGTAGATAGCATCCCATACTACTATCTACACGTTGTAGAACATATCCAATAACTATAGTGCACATCCCACATGATGGGAATAGACATAACCGACATAGACCATACTAGCTAGGCATGGAATCCAGAGTCTATCCTACACCGTGGAGGTTGTTCCACTTGCCAAGGGCAGAACTAGTAATCAACCCATGTAGGCACATGGTTTGGGAGATGTCCAAGGAAGTTCATTGTGCCTAATCTCATACTGAACTAGGCTACCTTCCTAACCACATCCACTCGGTGCTAGCCTTGTTTCCCATATAATATTCAATCACATATGTACTAGAGAGGGTTCCTTTTCTAGTTCAACCAACTCATAGTACCTCTTCTTAAGAAAGGCCCATTTCTTAGTCACAGCCAATCAAGGTTCATAAGGATAGCTCATTTAACTTTCTTAGATAAGGATTCTCATGTCGTTCCGACTCCATCCATCTCTAAGTCTATCATTTCACTCAAGAAGGGAACATCGCCCTAAGCCCCATCCTTCATGGTTATACATTTACTTAGGAAACCTAGACTTATGAAAGGGCACCATTTCTTAGTTTTGCCGATTCAAGTCTGTGCCTAGAATTCCTTTTTTAGCATTTATAGAAAGGGAACCTTTTCTTAGTTCTAGCCCACTTCACACATTCATGCATTCAAAACTTTAAGTAACAAGAAGAGACACTTTAGTCTACTAATCAAGTCACAACATTATCATTTGAGGAAACTTCATAATCCAACATCATCACATATATACATCATGAGAAATCTTACTTTAAATCACAATGCTATCCACTTTACATAGGATCACCTCAAGATCACATAAACTCATTCACATCATATCTTCACATATAGGTTCACATAAAACCTTACATGTAGCTTCATATAGAACTTTACATATTAGCTTCATATAGAACTTTACATATAGCTTCATATTGCTTTAAATATAACTTCATTTATATATGAACACAATAATACAACATTATTCATATAATGCCCTTCATGGCCACGATCATAATTCAAAAGCAACAAGCAACACTTCCACCAAAGGTGGATCCAACCTAAGAAGCAATTATAGCAATATTAAGAGATCAAGACATCTTACCACCTTTTCAAGGCCATTAGGCACAATACTCAATTCCATGCCACTTGTATATTCATCAAGTTAGGTCAATTTACCCTCTTTCGTGGTTATCTTCATCATCCTCATATTCCAACAATTAACAATACAATAACAATGATAATAACAACATTCAACTATACAAGCTAAGCTAAACAATATCCAATAATCAGCATTAATGCTAAGTCCCAATTTATGACCATTCAAGGCTACGACCTCACATTATACAATTCAATAACAATTTCCAACAATTCAACATAGCTAAGATCATATAATATCAGCCCACATCAAACCACTCAAAAATCCGTCATCAATTACTCAAAATCAATAGGCCACTTTAGACCAAATTTAGAGAAATTGAGAAGACATGGGTTCATGAATATTTCTTTCTTAAAACCATCAATAATCATTAATATCAACATAAAACATCATTTAAAAGGTTTTCATGCAAGAACCCATGCTAGAATAGAAATTAGGGTTTTTGGGAGAACTTTAAAAACACTTTCATTTGGCTACTTAAATGGAAGAGGAATCAAGGATAAAGAATCCCCATATATTAACCTTCATGAACCAAACGAAATTTGAGAAGAAAACATATGAAACCTTCAACCCTAGCTTTAACTTGACCTAGCCTCCAATGGAGTTCTAGAGAGAACTTTTGGTGAGAGAAGGGGTTTGATTTGGAAGAATGAATTCTAAAATACAATATACAAGTTTAAATACCTTTAAAATACTTCAAAACACTTAAAACAATAACCCACATATTACCCAAACTACCCCTCACTTAGTCGGTCCTTTTTAAACAAGTCTAACGTGAGTTTTATTTTCGCAAATTTCATCGAGAAACAAGTCCGCGACGCGTAGGTGTTCCCACAAGTTTCTTAAATTTTGAGACAGAAGAGTCCGCGACACGTCCACGATGCGGACCAAACATTTGGCCCTTGTTGAAGCTAGTCCGCGACACGGACATTCTCCCTCCAAGCACAACTTCAAGCTGCCTTGGCGCTTGCTTGGCCAAGGTTGGGGTCCTCCTCAGGGACTCTTAGGGTGGCCCTCGGGGTGTCATATACAAACGTTTTAACCCTAAAAAAATTTATTAAGACACTAGGGTCACCTCCACTGATTTTAGACTCGAAACAACACATAAAAACATGAACAACATACTATAACACACCAACACGTAAAGGACTAGTTTTCGAACGTCTTGGTCGTCCCTTGACATTTGACTTCCAAACTCTTTAAACTGACTAAAAAGGCTATTCTTCATTATTTTAACAAGTTATTAATGCATAAAACCCATGTGAGGCTCTACTTTATCCTACTTCATTTTGAGGGGTGTTACATTCATGAGTGTGAAGTGTGCTATATTTATGAATGAGAAGCTACAAGCTATTTAAGAAACTCCACTTCTTCATTACTCTAAAGTCATGCGATAGAGATTAAATTTATAAGGACTCTCTCCTAATCCATATCTAATGCTTTATAGGATATGGCTACTCGAATAGCTTATGCTAGAAGGAATGTGAGGGAGAATGCGGAACAAAAAGCTCCTCCTCAATTTCCTCATGTTCTAGTTGGCCAAGAAAATGTCTAATGTAGAGTTTAGGGTTACTTTTCAAGTGTTGGCCGATGTTGTGACGGCTCAAGAAAATAGGGAGGTTTTGGTTCCTCTAAACCCAAATGTGAGCATGACGGCATCTAGAGTAAGGGAATTCACTAGAATGAATCCTCTAGATCAGTTTCATGGTTCTAGGGTTGAGGAAGATCCTCAAGAGTTCATTGATGAAGTTTACAAGGTGTTGATGATCATGAGAGTGACGCCAGTGCAAAAGGCAGAGTTGGCCGCTTACCAACTTAAGGATGTTGCTAATATTTAGTTTAACCAATGGAAAGAATGGAAACCGAACTATGCAGGTCCTCTTGATTAGGAAAATTTCCTAGTTGCTTTCCTTGGTAGGTTCTTTCCACTTGAGATGAGGGAGGCAAAGAGGCTTCAATTAGATAACATTCATCAAGGAAACATTAGTGTGAATGATTATGCTTTGAATTTCACACAACTGTCTCGATATACTCCCATAATGGTTGGGGATCCTAGGGTAAACATTAGTAAATTCGTTTTGGATGTGTCAAAAATAGTGGTTAAAGAATGTCATACTGCCAAGCTTTTTAATGACATGGAAATTTCTCATCTCATGGTTCATGCTCAATAGATCAAAAAGGAGAAACTTAAGGAAAACTCTAGGGAGATAAAGAGGGCTAAAATCGCTGATGCTAATTTCTCTTATACAAGGTCCGATGGATATGGTTGAACTATATTTCCTCAAAGGTTTTCTGGTCAAGGTTCCTCCAATGCTCCTTCTAGGTTCAACAAAGATAGGGTGTCTATTGAATAGCCTCAAGGAGGAAATGGAAGTGGGTGATTATGGCCTACTTTTGTTAGGTATGGAAGGAAGCATGAGGGTAAATGACTAGCAAGTTCCAATGCTTGTTTTGGTTGTGGTAAGATGGACCACAAGATAAGAGATTTTCCTTTTGTGGCTAAGAATGAAGGAAATAATCACCGAAAGGCTCAACCTAATCATTCATCCGATCCAAGTTGTTCTGGTTACAATGCTCCCAAGCATAAAAGATTCTATGCACTTAAAGACTTATGATGGACAAGAGGGTTCTCCTGATGCAAGTACCGATATGTTGAATGTCTTCCAACTACATGTGTATGCTTTACTTGATCCCGGTGCCACCTTTTTTTAGATATTATTTCGGATGTGCTGTTAGATCCCTTTTATGTCTCTACTCCTATTTGTGCTTCTATTGTCAGTAAGAGGGTCTATAAAAAGTGTCCCATCTCCGTGTCCTATAGAGTTAATTTTGTTGACTTGGTAGAGCTTGATATGTTAGTTTTTGATGTTATCCTTGATATGGATATGTTGCATTCTTTTTATGCTTTTATAGACTGTAGAACTCGAGTAGTTAAGTTTCAATTCCCGAATGAGCCTGTCCTAGAGTGGAAACGGAGAAATTTTATGCCTAAGGGTCAGTTTATCTCTCGTCTTAAAGCTAGACAGATGATTTCTAAGGGTTGCTTTTACCATCTAGTTAAGGTGAGGATATGGATTCTGAAGCACCTACCCTTGAGTCAATCCTTCTAGTTAACGAGTTTCTGGAAGTTTTGTCAGATGATCTACCCAGTATTCCTCCCTAAAGGGAAATAGACTTCGGTACTGATCTTCTCCCAAATACGCAATCTATTTCTATTACTCTTTATCGAATGGCTCCGGCAGAGTTAAGGGAGTTTAAAGAACAACTAAAATAGTTGTTGGATTAGGGTTTCATCTGACTAAGTATCTCTCCATGAGGTGCTCAAGTTTTTTTTGTTAGAAATAAGGATGGTGCTCTTCGTATGTATATAGACTATTGACAGTTGAATAAGGTTACCGTTGAGAATGAGTATCCTCTTGAAAGGATAGATGATTTGTATGACCAACTTCGACAAGCAAGTTACTTCTGTAAGATTGACCTTTAGTCGGATTATCACCAATTCAGGGTGAAATAAGATAACATTCCAAAATGGCTTTTCAAACTCGGTATGATCGTTATGAGTTTTTGGTAATGTCTTTTGGCTTGACTAATACTCTGGCGGCATTTATGAATTTGATTAATAGGGTGTTTAGGCAATACCTTGACATGTTTGTGATTGTGTTCATTGATGATATATTGATTTATTCTAGAAGTGAGGATGATCACATCAATCATTTGAGGACTATGTTGCGAATTCTCAAGGACCAATAACTATTTGCGAAGTTTAGCAAATGTGAGGTTTGGCTAAGGTCCATCGCGTTTCTTGGTCACATTTTTTGAAATAAGGGTATTGAGGTAGATCCTAAGAAGACGGATGCGGTCAAGAGTTGAGCTAGACCTCTATCCCCTTCGGATATTAGTTCCTTAGGTTTTGCTAGTTACTACAGAAGGTTTGTTGAGGGGTTTTCTTCGATTCCCTCTCCATTGACAACATTGAGTTAAAAAATGGTTAAGTTTATATGGTATGAAACATGTGAAAAGAGTTTCCAAGAGATGAAGGATAGACTTACTTCCGCTTTGATGTTGACCTTACCTTAAGGGACTAATGGTTTTGTTGTTTATTGTGATGCCTCGAGAATTGGGATAGGATGTGTACTTATGCAAAATGGGAAAGTTATTGCCTATGCAACTTAAGGTTCATGAAAATAATTATCCTACCCACGACCGTGAACTAGCGGTGGCTGTTTTTGCCTTAAATATTTGGAGACTTTATTTGTATGGTGTTCATGTGGATGTTTTTACCGACCATAAGAGTTTACAATATGTTTTTAATCAAAAGGATTTAAATCTTCGCCAAAGAAGGTGGCTTGAGTTATTGAAGGATTATAATATAAGTGTTCTCTATCACCCCGGTAAAGTAAATATGGTGGCGGATGCTCTAAGTCGGTTATCTATGGGTAGTGTTACTCATATAAAAAAGATAAGAAGGAGTTGGTTCGAGATGTTCATAGATTGGTCCGATTGGGAGTTCAGTTAGTGGATTCTACTAAGGGTGGTGTTATGGTTTACAACTGTTCAAAATCTTCTTTTGTGGCAAATGTGAAAACTAAGCAATGTCTTGATCCAACATAGGTTGAATTGAAGGTATCGGTGCTTAAAAAGTTTGTAGAGGCTTTCTCCCAACGAGGAGATGGTGTACTTAGATATCAAGGTCGTTTGTGTATTCCCAATAGAGATGACTTGAGGGTACATATCTTGTCAGAAGCCCATAGTTCTCGCTATTAAATTGACCGTGGCGATACTAAGATGTACCATGATTTACGGGAGATCTATTGGTGGAGTGGGATGAAGAAGGATATTGCGGAGTTTGTGGCTAAATGTCCAAATTGTCAACAAGTGAAAGCTGAGCATCAGAATCGACTGATGCAACAACACGACTCAATTTAAGTTATAGTAGACTGAATGACGAAATCGCCTCATTTTATTCCCGTCAAGGTTTCTTATTCGGTGAAGGACTATGCTGGATTATACTTGAGAGAAATGGTAAGGTTGCATGGAGTGTCTTTGTCCATCATTTTTTATCATGGTACCCAATTAACTTCTTTGATTTGGAGATCTTTTCAAAAGGGTCTTGGTACTTGTGTCAAGCTTTGTACAACCTTTCATCAACAAACCGATGGGCAAGCGGAGAGTACTATCCAAACCTTGGAAGATATGTTGAGACCTTGTGTGAATGATTTCAAGGGTAATTAGGATGATCACTTGCCTTTGAATATGTTTGCATATAACAATAGTTATCACTCAAGTATTAGCATGGCTCCATTTTAGGCATTGTATGGTAGGAGGTGTAGATCTCATATAGGTTTTTTTGAGGTTGGTGAAGTTGCCCTAAAAGGTCTCGAGTTGGTACATGAGGCTATGGATAATGTTTGACTTATTAGAGAGAGCGTGAAAACGACTCAAAGTCGACAAAAGGCATATGCCAATGTTAGAAGAAACGGAGGCTTGGTTCAATTTGAAAATCTCACCCATGAAAGGTGTAATGAGGTTTGGTAAGGAACAGAGGCTTAGTTCCTTTATGTAGGCCCATATCAGATTTCGAGGAGTATTGGTAAGGTTTCTTATGATCTTGAGTTGCTTAATGAATAGGCATCGGTGAACCCAGTTTTCCATGTCTCTATGTTAAAGAAATGTGTTAGTGATAAGACAACAATAACCCCCATAAAAGGTTTGGGAGTTAAGGAAAATATTTCTTATTAGGAAGTTCTGGTTGAGATTTTAGACCATAAACTTAAGAAGTTAAGAAACAAAGTATTTACTTAGGTAAAGGTTCTTTGGAGGAATCATTTAGTTTAGGGTGCTACTTGGGAGGCTGAGGCCGATATGATGTCCCGATATCCTCATCTCTTTCCTTCTACCCCAACTCTAGCTTGAGGTAAAGCATTCCTCATGGTTTACACTTTTGGTGTCATGTGTCTTAGATATTCTTATGATTTCCTCATTTATGCATGTTTATGAAAAAGCTCATTTTTTGAGAAAATGAGTCAACTTGTTTGATTTCTACATGTTTATGTTCGTTTGAGTATGACTTCCATATAGATTTCATGATTGTAACGACCCAGGGGTACCCCTAGATGAAAGAAGGCGTACAAGACCGTTAAAGGCCTCATACAAGTCACTTATCATATCATAACATAAAGTAGTAGAAATAAGCAGGAATTAAAACTTTTCAATATAATCAAAGTCTTTTATAAAAGCAAGCGGAAGTCTAACATGACATTGTCTCAGACCATCTAAACATAAGAGAATATAAATCTTAGGACGCAGCCCATACAATATTCTCAAAATAAAAGATAGACATAAAAGAGATAGGGTGATCCAATCCTCAAATACAATGAGGACTCACCAAATCTTCACTTCACAATCATCTAGGAACCTATGTAACAACTCGGAAAAATCAATAGGCTAAACCAGAGCCTCATTGTGTGGTTTGGTATAACTTCAAGTTGGTGTCTAGGTTAAGTTAGGATTAATGGGAGTGTTTATGAAACTTCCGGAGATGTTTAAAGACCTAACTAAAGCTAAAATGAGGAAGGTAACCATCTAGGAAAAAGGTAAGGGCCTAAACTATCCAGGAAGGGTGAAAGAGAGCCTTGTTTACTCTTTGGACAGGTTAGCGATTGGCAGCATGGTCGCCCAAGTAACTTGGCGATGCGCCAAACTGCACTTGGTCACCTAGTGTGCTGTCCCTCCTAGCCTACGCTACTGACAAATGGGTGAGATGGGTTGAGGGTCGCCCAATGGGTTGGCGATTCGCCCAACAGACCCCCCCCCCCATTGCCTAAGTGAGCTGCCCACTTTGGGAACTTACTGGAAATATAGGCGAGCTTAAGAGTCATTAAGTGAGTCGCTTAAGTGACATGGCGAGCCAAGGGTGCCAAAGGGCTAGCTCAAGTGGGCCAAGCATAAAAATTGAAGTTTAAGTAAAGGGCTTTTAAGTAATATTTCCTAAACTTGAACCAAAACTTTCCCACTCCTTTCCTAACAAATATATATACCTTTTAAGGTCAAATATCCTTCAATTTAGCTACTCCCAATTAATAAAAAAAGAAACCCAAGAATATCATCTTTCTCTCAAAAATACTCTCTCTAGACTCAAGAAGAAGAAGACATTGGAGCTATGGTTTCAAGGTTCTTCCCCAAAAATCTTGGAGTTCCTTAGAAAAGTTATGGCTGATTTTCATCCTTGGGTAGCTATCACCCAAGGAGCCCCTTCGAATATGTTTTCAAGATATCAAAATCCCCCAATTTCTAGGGTTTTCATTCTACAACATGGGTCTTCTTTCCAAAACGTTTTCATTGCTTAATTACGATTGTTTATGGTTGTTTGTGACGAGTTGTGGATATATTGATGGAGAATGGAGGTTTATAATGAGAATTCCCCATAGACCCATGTGTTCCCCATGTTGTTAGATCTTAAATTGATATTGTGGGTTGGAGAATATTGTGAATATGTCAATTGAGTATGTTTATGATGATTAAGCTATTGAATCATGAATTCCTTCTATATTATGTAGTAATTGTGTATAGTTGGGTTAATTGTGATTCCAAGGCCCTTGAAAGGCAAAGGTATGAAGGTTATGCCTCTTTATGGGAATCGTGCATGAGATTGTGAATTGCTTAGATAGTAATGATTCTATATATATTGTGTTGTTGGGGTGTTGATGATAAGATATTTCATCCCTATACCCTATACAAGTTGTGCATGATGTATGTATGTTTATGAGAAGCTTGTTGTGTTGATTGAAAGGACATCACATGCTAGTGTTTCTTAAGTGAAAGGAGAATTATCACTTAAGAAACCTATGAGATATCATGATGAGATGTTGGCATGAGTGCCCAATGAATGTTGATATTAACTTAAGTAAAGGCTAATTATGACTAATAAAGGGAATAATGCGTAGCACCGAGAGGACATGAAAGTGATATGGGGGCTTTTACATTTAACAAGTCCGGCTTCCCATTGTACGATATGTCATGAGATGGAAACCGTTTACTTTTAGCAAGTCCGGGTTTCTAGTAGTAATCTCCTTGTCCCATAACTATGTGCCCATTTAGGTCTTAGCTAGTGGATCCATCTAAATAGCTAGAATATACGTTATACCTTAGGCAAGTATAACACCTCTTTTCAGTGTGGGGGTAGAACACCGGATTCCACGTAGCTCACATGGTCTATGTCGGTTAATGCAATCTTTACCTAAAGGTTAATGAATGAACTATGGTAAGGACATGGAATTTAACTAGTACTTCTTAAGGGGTACTCCTTAGTGTGAGTGGGGGTATGGAACTTCAATTGTACATTACACAATTAGATTCTAAGAGGGGTTTTGGTAAGGTTCACTTATGATTATGATGACTTATAAACTATGTATGAAATGGTATGTATGAATGTTATAAATATTAATGTCTTCACTTTTATGTATGTTGGTTATGACTATGGTAAGATGAAGTATGTATGTTTTTGGTGGCCAAAAGGTGATACTTGGCATTTGGTAGGGTTATGGGATCTTACCTTTGCCTTGCACTAGTGCTGCTTTGGGTTGATTATATGCTTGGGTTGGCTTATGTTTCTTCA
>JAJOOB010045354.1:0-12806 GCA_029582485.1 Solanum tarapatanum | reverse complement strand
CATCAATATTCACCCATTCTATTACGTTATACGGATCAAAAAATGGATTCGGGGAGTGAAAAGCTTACGTTTAGCCTCAAGAATGGTGAAAAACGAGTAGGAGTCGCCTGGGTTCATTCCTTAGCTCTAAAAGTCGAAAAGTGCATAATGAGGTTGTTTATGACAAGATTGGAAAAATCCAAATACTACGAAAAAGTTTTCGGCCCCAAATTTTCCCCCATTGGCTTTTCTATAACAACGAAAATAGGTCGTTACACTTTCCCTTTCGTTAAACTTCCAACTCAATGCAATCTATTCAAATAAATAACCACTCTAAGATTTCGAAACTAACAACATCCATATTACTATATTTCTAGCCTAGACCCAAGAACTCACTCAAATCTATAATCAAGATCTTAAATCTTGATGTCAAATAACATGTCGACTCACATATTTCCAAATTTCAAGCCTAAGGTTAAGTTCCAACTTTTCCAATATCATAAATCTAATTGTATTCATAAAATACAATACACCTAATATTTCATTACATATCTCAATATATCAAAACTTGAATCCTAATATAATAATTATAAGAAAGGATCTAAAAAAATAAGAAAATATCAAAGCAGAATGCAAGATGATACGTTTATCAGCAAAATTTACAATTCCAGAATGATCAATTCACCCATTCTATTACCTCTAAGCATCTAATCCATTCTTATCCAATCATTGGCCATCGTTAGGCAATGATGGCCGTCAGAGTTGTCTCCCCCAACTTGATGAAATATTGTTAATGAAGTGGAAAGTGATGATAAAAATGATGAATTAACTATATTATTGGATTGGGTTCCACCAGCCGACACGATAATTTTGGATTTGGTGCCACGAGCCGGCACAATATTATTGGATGGGGTGTCACATTTCAACACAGTAATATTAAAGGAAAACATATTAAAATAACTTGATATACTCAATCCCAAAGAATCCAATTCCCAAAAGAGCATGATGTGGAGGCATAGTTCTCACGTGTGTGTTCTTGATATTGTTGACAGATTTTGTGTTCGCTTCATTTCTGGTATCACTTGTTCATGTTGTTTGTTGCTTGCCACATACTAAGTGATATCCTTGATTTCATGTTACTATTTTATGCATATTGATTTCTATTTTGAGTTGGCCGATGATATCTAGTCACTACATGTTATCCTGTACTGACATATACATATGTTTTTATTTGTTTTTATTTGTTTTTCTTTTGTGGAGTGCAACGAGTGTACCAATGACTTCAACTAACCCTCAGCTCTATCCAGTATCCAACACATCAAAATTCAGAGTGAGCTATTCCTTCTAGTTCGTGTTGAATTCTCCGGTCATGGCATAATGTTCTTAATTTTCGAACATAGACTATTCTATTTATTATTTTGGTGTCTTTAATACTCTTAGACTTGATATTTTGAGAGTAAATATCCTTAATGTAATGATTTTCAGGTTTTGGGGATAATATGTAATAGACTCTAGTGAATTTTGTTCCTCACATTAATAAGTTTTGAGCTTCCGCATTATGGTTGTATTTTGTAAGTTGAACAGTTAATATAAGTTGGGGTTTGAATTTATTGGTTCGTTCACCTAGGAGGTTAAGTGTGAGTGTCACTCATGACTCGTTTTGGGTCGTGACAAACTTGGTATCAGAGCCTTAGGTTCGATGATCTCATCAGACAAGAACATATCTAGTAGAGTCTTGCGGAACGGTACCAAGACACCTCTACTTTTCTTCAGGAGGCTATAAGACTTTAGGAAAACTCACTTCTTTCTTTCGTGTTATTACTTGAATTCAATTGGTATCTGACCTTCTTCACTTTATTTTGCAGATGGTCAGAACTAGAGCAACAAATGTGGCAATACCAATTCCAGCAAAAAAGGATACATTTGAGCCAGTCGTTGGGGCTGTAACCTGAGGGGAAGTAGTGGCTAGAGGTTGTGGTAGAAGTCGCGGGAGAAATCCCACCAGGGGCAGAGGACATGTATCTGGTCCAACTAGGGATAGAGAAGTGACCCCTCCACCGGCCGACGACGTAGGGTGATGAGGTGGAGGATAAGCTGATTCATGAGAAGAAAGCATCACCGCAGCCTACTCCAGAATTGATCGATCAGGTTCTCACTTATCTCAATAGGTTATCCAGTCAGGGCCAAGCACCCAAGCATTGTCTGCACCAACACCTCAGGTTCATAAAGTACAACATGCAACTACTGTGGCTTCTTGTATAGATGCATCCTTGAAAACATGCATGTTTCTTCGATTGACTACAAGGCCTATAATGACTAGTGACCAACATGATATATTTATTAAGTACTTAAAGTTTAAACCTTCGGTCTTCAAGGGTACTGAATCTAAAGATGCTTATGATTTTCTCATTGATTATCATGAGCTGCTTCATAAGATGGATATAGTGGAGCGAGTCAGTGTTGAGTTTGTGACATACCAGTTATAGGGAGATGCTAAAATGTGGTAGCGGTATCATGTTGAGTGCTGACTAGCAAAGGTATTGCCTATGAGTTGGGCAACATTTTCTAGCTTCTTTATGGAGAAGTATATACCCGAACTTTTAGGGACAAGAGGGGACATGAGATATTGAATATAGAGCAAAGTAAGATGCCTGTTGCCGCATATGAAACCAATTTTTGTGCTTTATAAACCAAATTCATTCATGTTGTAATCTAAAGTGCATCCCCTAAATTAAATATCACAATCTATAAATATTATTTATACCAATTATATACACTCAATTATATACAAATTTCTTTTAACTTGACAAAGAACAAACTCTTTTGGTATGAGTGTGTTATGACCCTCCAAGTCATTTTCTTCATTTTTCCAATCTTTACGACATTTAGAGCTTTTCTGTAGCGACCATAAGTCATTTACAATTTGTTGGAATTGACAGTTCAGTCGTCGGGTTGTTCGTTTGGATTTTGTGCAAGTTTTCACATTTTGAAACATTTGAAACTTGAACGGTTTACTTCAGTCAAATTTTCAAGAAGATGATCTTAGAATCTAATTTTGACGGTTTCATCAGCTCCGCAAGAGCCATTTTAGGTTAGGGGTATCGTTGGTTTCATTCCCTGAGAATTCTAGTGTTAGTTTGTGCTGATAGGCATTTTAACTTTGAAGATTAAGCTAAGAGTTGACTTTGGCCAACATTCTTGGTAAATGTGCTCAGATGAGAATTTCGTCAGTATAGTTAGCTTTGGAATACCGAGTTTGGTCTAGAATGACCTTTTGTGTGGTTTTCTAAGCTTTCGATATCATTTTGGTCTTCTTGTGGTTTTTAGTTCAAAATGGAATTTGGGTGTGAGACCCATTTTTCATTGACATGGTCATGAATGGAAGTTTTTATGGTTCCATTGAGTCCGAAATATCAAATTTAGTGGGGTAGCATATCTACTTTATTTTTATCAGGTACCGAACAAATTCCAAGGATTTGTTTGAGGACTTTGACAAATAGCAAAATCTGGTGTTGCTGGTGTAGACCTTTAACGACCATATTTCAGTATTTTAGAGACCAGGTATAGCTTTTAGCAACCAGAATCGCTGCTATTTAAATAGCAAAATATCAGTTTCAGCCCTCAGTTTAAAACTTCAATATCTCGAGGTAGGAAGCTCTGATTGAGGTGATTTGAAGTCCAATATGATTGTGGAGGTTGTGGCTACGCGGTAGAGTTAAATTTGAGCTTGAAGTTGTTGCCTTAGGTTGATTTTCTTATTATTTTTTCATGTGGTGGTTTGGGATGTTCTGGGCATGGAATTGATCCCTATTTCATAGCACAAGCTCGGTTAGTCGATTAGGACCTTTTGACAGAGTCAATTTTGATATTCCCGGTGCGGGTCCCATATTTCCATTTTTATTCAATTTTGGGTTCATCTCTAGTTGTTACAATTTTAATCTCAAAACATTTGTAATGACGTTGCGATTGATAATTTGATAGTTTGACAATGTTCAGAGGCATTTCAGATGTTCATAGCTCGTGTGCAGTGGATTGGGAGTGATGGAGTTCAGCTTTGAGGTAGGCTTTGGTCTACTTTATTGATTGAGATTTTTATATAATGCCTACTATAAATTTCATGTAATTTTAGATGGTATTTGCCAGGTATTTAGCTTTCCTCTTGTTATTCCATTGTTTCTTGATTCCGTAGGAAGTTTGGGCATATTGTGGGTGTTGAGATCCTTAGTTTGGATTGTGACTTTGCTTGTGGAGTGGATGATCTTTCTTATTCTTGTTAGGATTTATTTGTGGTTTTCTTAGACTAGGCTAGATATTAGATGCTTCAAGTTGTGTTTGATCGCCTCATAGTTATAGTTTACTCCCTTTAGGGCTTGTTTTATGTCATTCTCCTTGTGATGATGCTAGTGACCTTGGTGGCTTGTCATAGCTGTGAGTTAGTCCTAGTTGTGCTTAGTGATTAATAACGTTTCAAAGACACTACTTCTAATTCTAAGTGTCAACGATCATAAATCAGTATAAAACCCAACTAAATGAGTTGGGGTCGAATCCCAAAAGGAGCTGTATGTGTCTTAAATTCAATTAGGAAGTATGAATGTAGTCTACTCATCCATGGGAATAGAAATTATAGATTAAAGACATAATCAAGTAAAAGGGGTGACACGAATGTCAGATGGGAGTTTTTAGGTTTTGATTATCAACTAAAAGCAGTCACAAACACTAGGAGTTAAAAATAATGAGACGGATTCTTGGGATGTGATCGATTATAGGCAAATATAGACATAGGAATAATCGCAACTATTAGTAAATAGCTAGATATTAATGAGTAGGCTAGACTATAAGGGAGGTAATTTTCTCTCAAATAGTTACCCCGAATTAGGTGATTTCTTTCGAACATCAACAAGCATGCAAATTAAGAGCAGCCCACACCTTAATCCATTCACTCTCTAAAGCTAAATGTGTGGGATTGGGTTTAGGATTTAATCTCTCTCGCTAAACCCAGATCAACCCAATACCCACAAACCATCAATCAAAAACCTTAGTTCTAAAACCTCTCTCTCGAGCAAGCCAAGAACACAAATATAGAACTGCATTTGCAACTACAATTTTTATATTAAACCACAATTAATGATTAAACTTTTAAATAGCATTTAAACTAACAATTAGCAATACCCATAAACTAAATCAACCCATAATCACATGATCACACCCCAAGAATTAGGGTTTTAGCTAGACATTATAAAAAGGTAAAAACAATTACCAAATTGATTATCCATCAACTAGGTAAGAGTGATTTTGTCTTTACAATGCTCCAATTTGATGAATCTTAAAGACCCACTTCAAAAATCTCCAAATTGAACATCTCAAATTCTTCAAAGCTATAAAATACTATAGAGAGAAGAGTTCTGATACAAAAATAATATTAAAGATAAGATCCAAGATACTAACAAAAATTTTCAAAATATAATTTATAGTCGCCGAAAATAAGCTATGAATGGTCATTCGGCAAAGTAAGTCGGGATCGCCGAATCACTCGGTGAGCCACCTTTTGCTCTCTTTCATCGCCTTTTCGCCTTGGCATTCAGCATCTTTGGGTTCTTTAACTTTGGGCGATCTACCTTGGCTTCACGAAACTGCTCGGAGATGCTCCGACTGATCTTTTTCATCGCCGACTTAGTTTCTTCCCTCAAGGCTGGCACATTGGAACTTTAGGCGGTAGAATTAGCCATTCGGTGATTCACCAAACGCTATTGGCGATCACCAGGTTTGCCTTTCTTCAATTCTTCAGTTTGTTTTGTTCCTTTTTGCATGTTAGTGTCCTTGCTTTGTTCCTCAATCCATATACCTGAAAATCTAGGATTTACCATCAGTTTATGGCACAAATTAAGCATTTGAGGACACTAATTCTATATAAACAAAGCTCCAAATGAGTCCAAATCTAGGACTCACAACACCCCCAACTTAAACTTTTGCTTGTCCTCAAGTAAAACTCAAGTTAAGCAGTTCAAAAAGGATGTCTCAAACAGTGCTACATAAGACTCAATCATGAATTCACACGAAAAAACCCAACTTACTCATGCAAGGATCAATTGTGCACTAAAAGATTCAAGTTGTGACTCACCATTACCAAAGATGCTGAAGCTCACAATACTCGCTTCAAATGCAAGTTCAAGCTCAACAAAGGTACTCAATTGCCCTCACAACAAAGATGATTCCATACTCACACACAATTCCTTAACAATTTTTAGTTCCAGAATCACATACGACTCTCACACTCACAAAAATGAACACATGCATTACTTCACCCATAGGTTTGCCCGAATTTTCCAATCAACATTTGCTTCAGCTCACTCAAGATCACAAAGGTCTTTTCAAGGCTTGTAACGGGGCTGAATGTAAAGGTATGGTCATTTAGGCTCAGTGGCTGCTACCCTCATGAAATGTGGTCTGAAAATCATTTTCATCCTTTTCTTCAACATTTTGATCATGCTCACAATTCACCCCATTATTCACTTTTAAATGGACTACCGGATACCCCATTTCTTTTGCAACTTTCACAACTTTATTTCATAACTTTTGCATTCTTTTTCTTTTGCTTACTTCTTTTGTTTCTTTTTTTTTTTTATATGGAGGGGTTCCATCTTTTTCAAGACCATGGTTCAAAGGGGATTTTAGGCACTTCTTGATTTACCTTCTCTTTTCACCACACCCCCAACTTAGGATTTTGGCCTAAGTTGGCTATTCAAACAAACCACACATCATGAGAGTTATGGGTGAATGGATAAAGAGGGGTCATAATTGTTCAAGTTTCTTCCAAGAAAATGATAAAGCTCAAAGGGGTTCAAGCAAGGTCCATAGACCTCACAAGGTTGGCCACAAAAAGAGGTATATTGTCTAATTGTTTCTCATCAAAATTGTTCCCTAAGATCATTTCAAGAGATTGCATCACTTAGTCAATCGGACCAATGGGGAAAATTTTAGGTGTCACCACACACAATGTTTAAGGTAAGCTCATCACACAAGGCATTGGCACCACTATCAAACAAGACTCATTCGAGCTAGTGTGCAATATTCATCACAAAACACTACATTCGGTAACTGGCTAGTCACAACCAGATGCAAAAAGTCCACATATTGTCCATGCAACTTCATTTGGCCTCATCGTAGCCACGCATTCATTTTATTCGATTAAGAGCACTATTTAAGTTATCAAATCATCATGGATACTCAAATTTGCATAAGAACAATCACAATCACACACAAAAGAGGTGCACAAAATTTTCAAAAATTGGTCAAAAACCATTTCCATTCAAAACAAGGATCCATAAGATCAAAAATCCACAAAATACGATCAAACACATATATAGATCAAAATACCCAATATTCATCAATATTCACAAACAAAATCAAAACAAAAGAGGTGGGTATGAAAAAAATACCCCACCCCACCCACAAAAAATAGTTGTCCTCAAATGAAACTAAAAACATAAAAATCACAAAAACAACCGAGAGGGAGGTAAAGAATGATCATGTTTACAGAGTTGCTCCATTTGTCGGGGCATCAATGCTTGGGGTCACACTCTGTTCTTGGGTTTCAGTGCCTGAGGTAAGAGCAACATTAGCTCCACTAGAACTGCCATGGAAGTCTCTGTCAACGAAGTCTGCACGGCTGAATGCACCATGGCCTCCTCAACCTCCGTCAGGCCCTCATATGCGGTCTCCTCCTAGGTATCGAGCTGCTACTCATCAGTTTCAGCCTCAGACTCTGCAGTCACATCATCAGCTCGAACCTCATCTCCGGTGGTAGCCGGAGGCATATCAGACTCAGCTTGCATAACTGTGTCCATGTCATCAGGGATCTCCATGGTCCCAAAAATCATCGACATATATGTGGACTTCAACTAGTCCACATCCTTTCCCAACTCTGCAATTGTGGTGTTTAGGGCCGTCACCTCCTCAGTAGCTCCCGGACCTCTCTCACACACATTTATCCTTGCCGCGAGGACATCAATAGACTCTCTAAGAGGTGTCACAACAGTAGTGACAGTTATCTCAATCAGCCTAGGGACCGAAGCCTCTAGCCTTAAGGCGCGCACATCAGTAGAATGGGCTAGATTCCCCATCCGTAGTATCGCGATCTAGGTAAGTGAAGGTCGGGATGCAGCAGAACTAGTAACAGACCTAGGAGGAAGGGGAGCGATAGAAGAAGTCGGAGTCATAGAAGGGGCAGTACTAGAGATACCTGAAGGCCTAGTGGCTGGAGTAGGCAAAACTACCTCTGCAAGTAGTGTCTCAGTGTCAACAGCCGGGGATGTATCCACCGGGGCTTCCTTCTTCCCAGCCTCATCCTTCAAATACTCGACCTCAATACGCCGAAAGTCGGTAAAAGAGGTGGGAATCACTTCCACGTCCTTCTTCTCATCGCATGACACTCGAGATTGTCTGCACAATTTAGTGATCAACACTGGGAATGCGATGTTTGACGCTGCCTGGCCCTCATGGCCATCTCTTGTCCAATGATCATACCCAAATTGAGGCACTTCCCAGCAATGATAGAGCCAAGACAGGTTGCCTTCGTATGGCGGAGGATAGACTCATTTTGGGACAACATTATTATGCTACTGATCAAGCCGAACCAGTACCTCGCTGCCACATTAAGGCCTTTCTTCTCAATTGGCACTCCAACCTCTATCTACATACGGGTGCTGTCAGACAACAAAGGGGCCAACCAGCTCTTCATGTGCTCCAATGAAGTTTTCTTGATCATGATTTGGTAGTCGTCTGCAATATTCTTGGTACACTCCAATACGGCATTGATATCATCACTAGCACACTTCACTTTCCTACCCCTGACAACCACATAATCTACTGGCTTGAAGGTAGTGGCCTTTCTCTTCCCTTGTGGCTCTAGAGCTCCATAGGCAGTGTAAAACTCCCGGACCCAATTAGGAATGTAAAGGCCATGGGGTTTAGTAAAAATATGGAACTTTTGGGATTTCAAGGTGCTCTAGATCTTTGGGTATCGGTCTATCACACCTTCTATAGATAGCCTCTTCTCCTCAATGATAGTTCTCAGTCCCTCAGCCTTTAATCTGTTGAGAGAGCGGGGAGGAGAACCCTGTGCAGGTGGTGCCGGGACCACAACCTAATCTGAAACTGGAGGGGGATGAGTAGACTGAGGTACCCGGATCCTGGACTGATCATTCATCCTCTTGGAGTGCATTTCAGCTCTCCGGGTTAGTAGCAGTTGATCATCCTCCGGTTCAGAAATGTCAACCTGAGGGTTTTGGTGTTCCCGCTCACTTTCATAGGTGGTGAGGTGAGTAGCGTAGACTCCCTTACTATCGGAGCTGACCTCCGGTAACTCCACAGTGGGCGCTTTGCCCTTTCCACCTATGGTAAAAAGTTTTGTTGCCTTTGCTTTAGATGCAACTGCATCCTCATTTATTGTGATTCCCTTTGTCCGCTTGCGGGGCGGCATGTCTCGTCCAGATACCTTGGGTCTAGCCATATTTGCAAAACACATAAAAAAGAATTAGAAATATTTCAAGAAAAGTTACAAAATTTTAAGTTGCAGAAAGATTCGTTGAACCAGTCAGTGAGTCACCGAGTCACTTTGGCGAGTTTGATCGGGCTCGCCAAAAGGACTGTCTTGAAATTTCCCAGAAAAATGGCAGGTTGGCGATGTGTAGGACCCTTCGGTGAATTGCCGACATCACTCGACGAGCTTAGACTAGCCCGCCAAAATTAACACTGTGTTTTAGGGGTTAGGGGCGCAGAAAGGGTGATTAAGGGAGACTTTCGGCGAGTCTCCGAGCGAACTCAGCGAGCTCAGGATTCCCACCGAAAGTTACAGACTCTAATCTAGACAAAACACAAAACAAAGGGTGATAAATGGGGACGTTGGAAAACCATCGAATGGTTCGGCGAGCTCAACCCAGCTCGCCGAATTTCCCAACGTGCCAAATTTCAACCCCGTTTCCCAAATTCAGCCAGCAGCCCCCTAAATCAAAATCAAACTACACATTTATGCAATTAGACTCAGACCCATTCGACCCATGCCATTGGAATACCTAGGCTTCCCTCGGTTTGGCCAAAATTGGTGATTTGATGATGTTTTCCCTTAAAAATGACGTCAAACGCTCCATCATTTGGCAAAGTATGTCATTTAGCACCATTGGGGGTTACTCAGACTTCACCCCACTAGACCCAACATACATTTACTGCAACCCAACAATTTATGGCCAATTTTAATGCACAAAACTCATAATATCAACATTTTAGCAAATAGGCGCAATTTCGAAACATAAAATCGGCACAACACATCAAATATGATTCAACACAGGCCCAGCACACATCAATACAAAATTCTCAAATACATTCGAGTTCAACTACTAATCTAGAGTTCGGGGTTCAGAAAACCAACCTTTAATGCTGAATGAGAAATTTGAAATGTTAGGCGGTAATGTAATCCAAATCCAAACACGATATCAAGAGCAAAAAGAAAGTAAAATAGCAAAAATCCGGGCAATATGAAGTGCGGGTGTGAGTGCACGGGGGTTAGAAATGAGAGAATATGAAAGATTTTGAAATCTTAAACCTTTTGGCCTTTTGAAACCTTTCAATTTGTGGCCTTTTCGACGGTATTAGTCGACCTTGCCAAACCACTCGGTGATGCGTCGAGTGGTGACTTACCTCGCCGAGTTTTATAGGACCTCCAGTCAACTTGGGGGTTCAAACGGTGGATAAAATCAGGTTGACCGACCTGTGCGGTGAGTCGCCGATTCGTCCATAAGCCCGCCGAGTTTTACAGACTCCCACCTACTATATTTGTGAGTCCAACAATGATCCAAGTCGGGCTCGGCGATCTCTTCGACAAGTCACTGACTGGACTCTTGGCTCGCCAACCTGCACATTCTCAACACATTCCACTTTTCAACCTGCACAATCAATACCCATTATTCAAAATCAAACACAAAACATTAAAAACTTGGGTTCCCTCCCAAGAAGCGCCTTAGTTAATGTCGTGGCACGACGCAAGTACCCATTCAAACTTCATTCTTGGGGTTTGCCATTGTTTCACTAGGAAACCCCCTTTTTGTCTTGGGTTTAGATGCGACGAAATATGACCCACTTGGGTTTCGAGCTGCTTGATAGCAATGGAATGAGAGGCCACCATTTGATGGAGAGTCGAGACATCCTTTTTTATTTCCTTCCACACTTTGGTTTTGACTCTTTGACTCTGTTAAGAATGTGTGAGAGCATATGATCTGTCTAGCTACCCTTAGAGTCCTTGGGTTTTTGGTGCTCATGGGGAGGAACATACCTATCTTTCTCCTCCTCTTTATTCCATCCTTGGTTACCCCCCGACCTTGAGTATTTTGAATGAGAATTCCATCCTCGATTGGCTAGGAAGTTTACTTCCTTACTGTACAACGCTTCAAATTCCATGACATTTTTGGCCAAGGCATCCACCTGGGTCATCATTTTGGCCAAGTTCTGGTCTCTCTCTTGATCCTTTGTGATCGATTCTTTTGTCATTTTATAAGTGAGATGATAGACTTGGTCTTCGTGAGTATGCCATGCCCTATTTGTCTTGGTCATGTAATCCAGGAGTTGGGACGCTATTGCAAAGGGCTGCCGCATTATACCACCTGGAATGAGTTGATCAACCACTCCTCTGTTTACCATATCAATACCTCTATAGAAAAATTCCAGAAATACCTTATCTAGAAGTCCATGAGTAGGGCACTGCAACACCAGCTTCTTAAACCTCATCCACGTCTCATGGATTAGCTCACCCTTCAAGCGCCTAAAGCTTTGGATGTTTTCCCAAAGAGTCATCATCTTCGAAGGGGGAAAGAATCGCACTTCCCACTAAGTGATAGAATCTCTTGGCAACTCAGCCAACCACTTACATGCTTATCCCATTAGAGAAAATGGGTACAACCTCAACCGAACCGATTCTTGGGATATTTTCTTAAAGGAGAACGGTCCACAAACATCAACAAAATTCCTTATATGCTCATGGGGATCCTCATGAGCCATCCTACCAAACAAAACCTTTAGTTGTAGGAGCTGCAACATGGTGATTGTAATGTGGAAAACAACGTTTCTTTCCGCTGGAGGTAAACGAATGGCCTCAACACCACCCATTTGGACTGGGTCATTGATGTTCGGGTCATTGTCATCGTTGAGATTCACAATTTCATCTTGGTGGCCCACTTGGCTACCATTTACGCTCATTTACTCCTATGTTTTATCAAGCAACACAAAACCGAAACTAAAAGTAAGAAGATTCAACTATAACTAAAAAGAACACAGTTCAACTTCACCAAAAGAATTTCAAACAACACCATTCTCCGGCAGCGGTGCCATTTTGATTAATAACGTTTCAAAGACACTACTTCCAATTCTAAGTGTCAACAATCGTAAATCAATATAAAACCTAACTAATTGAGTTTGGGTTGAATCCCACAAGGAGCGGTACGCGTCTTAAATTCAATTAGGAAGTATGAATGTTGTCTAATCACCATAGGAATATAAATTATCAATTAAAGACATAATCAAGTAAAGGGGGTGACACGAATGTCAGATGGGGCTTTTTAGGTTTTGATTATCAACTAAAAGCAGTCACAAACACTAGGAGTTAACAATAATGAGACGGATTCTTAGGATGTGATCGATTACTGGCAAATATAGACATATGAATAATCGTAACTATTAGTAAATAGCTAGATATTAGTGAGTAGGCTAGACTAAAGGGAGGTAATTTTCTCTTGAACAATTATCCTAAATCAGGTGATTTCTTTCGAACATCAACAAGCATG
>JAJOOB010045314.1:0-13647 GCA_029582485.1 Solanum tarapatanum | reverse complement strand
TAAACTAAACAATATGAAAGCACAACCCCACGAGATTTAATCTATTTTAAGGCACCAAATTACGAGATTTCAACATTCAAAACATTACAGGATAGATTATCGAATTCAATGAGTACAAAATTCCAAAAGTAAACTCGGGGTTTGAAAAACCAACCTTTTATGCCGAATAATAAGACTGAAATGCTAGGCGGCATAGTAATGCAACTCCGAGCACAAATCAACAACTAAAGTACTATAAAAATGCAAAAATATGGAAACTAATGTGCGGGTGTGAGTTTGGGAAGTTTGAAAGTGAGGGAAAGTGAAAGAGTTGGAAGTTTAAACTTTTGGCCTTTTAGGAAACCGTTTAGTTCTCGCCCATTTGGTGATATTAGTCCTGCTCGCCGAACCACTCGGCGACACGCTGAATGGTCACTTACCTAACCGAGTTATATAGGACTTCCAAAAAATTTAGGGGTCCAAATGGAGGACTGGATCGTGATCGCTGACCTGATCGGTGATTCACCAATATTTTCCTGGGCTCACCGAGTTTTAAACTCCAATTTAAAGTTATCTTATGTACAACAGTGGTCTAGATCAGGATCGCCGACCTCGTCGGCGATATGCTGACTGGACCTTTAGCTCGCCAATCTTCATTACTCTAACACAATTAACACTTTAACCTGCACAATCAACACACCATTATTTCTAAAATAAACATAGAGAGGTAAAACCTTGGGTTGCCTCCCAAGAAGAGCCTTAGTTACAGTCGTGGTACGACTTCACTCCCCAATTAAGTTCCATTAGTAGGGTTTGCCTCATTTTCATAAGGCCACCCCTCTTTTGGCTCTGTGTAGAGAGATGTCAGCACTTGGTCCATTTGGGATCCAGTAGCTGAATGAGCATAGAATGAGAGATCGTCATTTGATTTAGCATCAAGACATTTTCTTTTACCTCCTCCAATACTCTGTCGTGTTCTTCAACTTTGTGTAGAATGAGTAAGAGGACCTCTTCATTTTTCCCGCCCTCTTGCTTCTTCATCTTTTGACGCTCGTGAGGGGGATGTCCATGTTCGTCATTTTAGACAACACCTTCAAGTCATTGACCTTTTGGGTCAAGATATCCAGCTGACCCAACAATACGGCCAAGTATTGGTCCTTCTCTATCTCCTTGTTGGTTTTCGCCACACAATCAAGGAGTTGGGCTCTAGTTTCATAGGAGTTTTGCATCAAGCAACCCGAAGAGAGTTGGTAAACTATGATTCTATTTTCAAGTCCAAGACCTCGGTAGAAACATTCCAAAGCCATCTTGTTCGGAATTACATGAGTTGGGCACTGCTGCAATAAGATTTTAAACCTTAGCAACAACTCATAAATGGACTCACCCTCCAATTGCCTTATATTTAGGATGTTATCCTAGACCTTTGCCGCTTTCTCTCAAACAATTTACCCCGAATCAAATTAGTTTCTCTCGAACACCAATAAGCAGCAATTAAGCACAACGTTCGCTTTAGTCCATTCACTCTCTCGAGCAAACCAAAAACATGAAGTTAGTATTGTACTTGCAACACAACCCATTAAATTCAACCACAATTACTGAACGAAATAGCTTTTAAACTATAAGGAAGCTATCAATTAACAATACCCAACAATTAAATCAACCCATGATCACATAATCACACCTCACAAATTGGGGCTTTACCTAGACATAGTAAAAAGGTAGAAATCGTTACCAAATTGTGTTTCCATCAACTGGTAAGATTTATATTGTCTTTACAGATGTCTAAGATAAAGAATCTTCAACACCGACTTCCGATTTCTTACAAATGGAAATCTTCAAATCTTCAAAGCTAAGGAAAATATTGTCTCTCTATTCAGTTCTAAGCTCTAAACTTCAAAAATTGAATAATACTGAAAACTATTAAATGTTTTATTACTAAACTTAGAATTTAAAAATGTATTTATAGTTTTCCAAAAATGTGCTGCGAAAGACAAATCGGTGAAATAAGTCGGGATCGCCGATCTACTCGGCGATCCGCCCTTTGGTCATTGTCATCGTCGTTTTGCTTTGGTCTTCAGCATATTCAAGTTTTGTAATTTTGTGCGATATAGCACTGCATCACAGAACCGTTTGGTGACACGCTGACTGCTCCTTTCCAGCGCCGATCTGATTTTCTACTTCAAGACTTGGCACTCTGCAACATTAGGCGAGACATTGGCCATTTGGCGACTCGCCCAATGGTTTAGGTGATTATTATGCCTTCTTTTCTTCGTTCTTTCAGTTGCCTTGTTCCTTTTTGCTCAATAGAGTCCATGCTTTGTTCCTCAATGCAAATACCTAAAATTCAAGGATTTGCATCAGTTATTGGCATAAAATATGCATTCAAGGACACTAAATCTATTAAAATAAAGCCCTAAATGAGTTCAAATCGTGGAGTCATCACCGGCTCAAGAGTAGGGGATTCAGAATCTACATCCTTCACCCTAACAAGATGGTAAATTCAACCCTTGGAGATCATCTTTCTAGCGTTCAAACGTGAGACAAACTTATCCTTTGGCATAGAATTTCCCCCCTTCAACTCAAGATTAGGCTCATTCGATAATCTAAACTTAACCACACGATTTCTGCAATCTATAGAAGCATAGCATGCATGCAACCAATCCATACCCAAGATAACTGATGCTTATCGTGACCAACGACACTAACCTACGGTACGAGTGTCTACAATCGTCGATATTATAGTAACACAACCAAGGGTTGGGGTCGTGTCCCAAGGGAGTGGTAGTGAAAATAGTAGTTAATTAGAATTTCAATCTAATTAGTCGTAGCTAAAGAGATTTGCGAATAAAAGAATTGTAAATTTGGGGGGTGACACGAAAGTGTCAAATATCAAAAGAGGAATTTTGTCACAAATGGTAAAAACAACAAAAAATAACAAGAAAATCAAGTATGTGGAAAAGTTCTTGGGGTGTGACCGCAATACAAGTTAAGATAAGTAGTTGGGTACATGCTTTTGATAAGAAATTTGTAAGATAATAGTGACTAGGCTAAGCTTTAAATGGAAGTAAGTTCTCTCTCGGGAAACTTACCCCGTTTCAAATGCGTTCCTTTCGAACACCCATTTGTCGCATGAAGACCAGCCTACGCCTTACCCCACTCACTCTCTCGAGCTGAGTGTTAGGATATGGGTCTAGGGCTCACCCTCTCGGGCTGAACCGCATTTCGACCCACTGTTTAGGCCATCAGTCTAGTGGTCTTGGTTTCGTGACCTCCCTCTCAGGCAAGCCAAAAACACATGAGTGGCTTTATATTTGCAACTACAAACCCTTTAAATTAAACGACAACCACTAAGTGAAATCACCATTAAACTACATCTAACCTATCAGCAAGCAAGACCCAATAGTAACATCAACACATATTTGCTGAATCACATCCCAAAAATGGGGGTTTATAGCTACACATCAAGAAAAAACAAAATACACCTAAAATGATAGTAAAATCAAATGGGTATAAGAAATTAAACTTTAATTTAAGCAAAAGAAAAAGAATAGAGAAGACCCACTTCCAACTTGGGGAAGATGAACTCTTTTCTTCAAGTTCCCAAAAACCCTCCAAACTTGACAGAAAATATCTAAAGAGTACTATTCTATTCTGGATATTAAAAATAAAAGTTCCACTGTTAAAAATAATAATAAGTTCACTATTTATAGACTTCAGAAAATAGCGTTGGCGAATCTTTCGGCGAAGTTAGTCAATGTCGCCGAATGACATCGGCGACTCGCCCTTCGTCTGTCTCATCACCGTTTCATGCTTGCCTTCAGCACCTTCACGTTCTCGACCATTGGGCGGTATAGTACTGCTTCGCGGAACTCTTCGGTGAAGCTCCGACTGCTACTTTCATCGCCTTTTTAATCCTTCTTTTTTAGGATTTCGCGTACTAGAACAAATGGCAAAGTAAATCCCTTCGACGAATCGCCAAGTGTGCTTGGCGATGTTCGAGTTTCAGCTTCATCGTTCTTTTCAACCTTTTTGTTCCGTTTTGCGCCTAAGTGTCCATGCTTTCACTAAAACTTCAAATACCTGAAACTTAAGAGTTTTCATCAGATATTTAGACAAAATAAGCATTCAAGGACACTATTCTTATCAAAATAAATCCCTAAAGGAGTCCAATTTGTGGACTCATCAATAACATCAAAGTCTAACATGTCAAGATCTACCAAATAAACAAGAGTAACACTATGGGATAAGGAAACGTGGCATCTTCAATAAACTCTCTTGGCCACCATATAATTACTAACAGTAGTAGAGATAGAAAAAAGTTCTAATAGTACTTTTAGAGGAATATCAAACCTCATTGCCACATAAAGTGTCACAAAAGATCAAGTAGCACCAAGATCCAATAAGGCATACACATAAATAAGAAAGACTTCTAACATAGCGATCACTACATCCGGGGAGCTCTCTTCATCACCTCGGGTTTGGAGAGCATATAAGTGGTTTACTTGGGAGCATTAGAAATTGAACCACTAGGAGGAGCTTGCTTGCCCTCTCTTCCCTTAGCCATAAACATTGGAAAATCTCTCATCTTCTGACCATTCTTTCCGCAACTAAAGCAACCATCCGTGCCAACTAGGCACTTACCATCATGCTTTCTTCCACACTTTGCACAATTAGGACTTGCCACATAAGAACCACTACCATTACCTCCTTGAGGTTTAAGGTCGAACACCCTATCCCTGTTGACACTTTGAGAACTAGAGGAACCTTGGTTGGAAAACCTTTTTCTAAACCTTGGTCGACCTAGCATTGGAGAAGTTCCCATCACCGGTCCTAGCTCTTTTCACCTCCTCATTCTTTTCCTCGAGTTTTGACTCCTCAATTTGTTGGGCATGTGCCATAAGACATGAGATATTCATATCACCAATGAGCATTAGCGTACGACATTCTTTTTCTACCAAGTGGGAAACCCCCATCACAAACTTATTCATCTTAGCCCTCAAATCCGGCTCTATGGTTGGAGCATACTTAGATAGTTGGGTGAACTTAAGATAGTACTCCTTCACACTCATACTAACTTCATAAAGGTTAATGAACTCTTGCCTAGTAGCCTTTCTCAACTTTAGGGGAAAATCCCTATCCAAAATCACCAATTTAAAGAATCCCACTGTATGGGACTGTCACAATCCAGGGGTACCCCCAAGACGTAACACGGCGTACCTGACCTTGAAGGGGTCTAATACAAGCCCTTAGAATTATCATAACATAATATCATAGAAAAGTAGGGAAAATTTAAAAACATTCTTTAAAACCATACAAGTGAAAGGCAAGATTAGCATCCCATAATACTACCCAAGCCAAGTATCCCTTTTTGGTCATCTTAATCATAGTCTACACACAAGGTCAACTCTTAAGCTTCTCTATGCCATAAGGATACCATACTTCTAAGTAACCTCAAGACATACTTGTGCAATGCATGAAAAACATCCCATACTACCCTTCACACTAAGCATAGCCTTGAAGTCATCCTAGTCATATTCACCCTACCTTGGCCTCATTATTAGTTTAGCTCTCATAACTAAGGGAATCTCTCACCTTTACTCAATCATCACTAAGAAAGGCAACTATAGCACAATCCTATCTCAAGACTTCTTTTATTGACCCTAAATCATGCTTGTGCAATACAATCATAGCATCCAATATTACTAATCATGATAAGTATTACTTTTACGTCCTCTTACCATTTCTTCTTGGTTTAGAACCTAGTTCCTCTCTTTGACTTTAGAACACTATGAGGTACTCTCTGAAGTACATCTTAGTTCATTGATAGATTGAACCCTATGAGATAATAGTCTTAGCATTTCTAGGTTCATCATTTACATGGATACTATGAGATACTACTTTAAGCATGTCTTAGTCCATTCATACTCTTGAACATTATGAGGTACTTCACTAAGTAAGTCTTACTTCAATTATGCTTTAGAACACTATGAGATGCTTCTTCAAGCATGTCTTAGTTCATTGGATATGGAGATTGCTACTAGAAACCTTAACTCAACTACGTAAAGTCTTCCATATCATGAGAACTAACTTTCGGAAAACCCACACTCTACTACGTAAAAGTGCCTACTTTAACTTGGATAGTCCTCACATCAACTAGGTGTGGCTCTCCTTTCTTCTTGGAGTCTGGACCCTATCTTGTGTGACACTCAATCTCATCTTCAATATCCACTTGGAGCCAAGCATACACCCCAAGGTTTACTTGTCAAGCCTAGATTGACACTCATGTCTAATGGAAGGATGTCCTTGACAATCCATCCATGTTCAAGTGATTCTATCACTTCATACTTTAAGCATTCTTAAGGCAGGTTAGGTGATTATAGGCCTTTCACCATAATTGTACCTATTAGACTCTATTCTCACTTAGACTTTACTCTCAAAGCCTTAGTATCTATAGCCAATCATATTATCCTTCAACATTCATAACTAGGAGTCTTCACTCTTAACAACTTTACAACACGTAAGCATCTTATGAACTTAGATTTCAAGGCATTCATTCACACTCTTCATTGCTAGGTGATTCTAACCACAACTCATCCTAAAGGTTCAATTTCAACATTACATGCCAACATTCATCATACAATAGATTGTAGTTCAATTCATAATCACTTGATCATAACTTTGATCAATTACTACTAATTAAGGCAAACTTAGGTCTAATAAGCTTATATAGTTGCTAGGAATGGAATAGAATAATGTAGGGTCAACTTTGGTAAAGAACTAAGGACCCTAAACATTTTCACTTAAAATTTACTAACCACCACGACTTAGCTCGCCCTTTGCACCCCCATGGCTCGCCAAGGGCACTATGCGACTCGCCATGTTACTAGGCAGTTCACTAGGTGATCTAGGGAGGTAGCTTGGCGGCTCACCAATCCATTCGGTGAGCCATGGCTTTGCTTGCCTATTCTCCCAAAACTTAGGCTAAGGGGGCAGCCTACAAGGCGATCCCAAGTACCCTTTGGTGCATTGCCAAGTGCCTTGGGAGATCAAGATGCCTAATCTCCAACTATGAACCTAGGATAACATGTTCTCTTTCACTCTAGCTTGATTGTTTAGGTCCTTTCCCACTCCCTAGACTTGACACCCCTCATACCAAGGCTTAGAACCTTAGCTTAAGGTCCTAGTTTAGTATACTATTTTCCACGGTGTTACAATATCTCGCCCTTGGGAACATTCATCCTCGAATGACGATTCTAAACACTACTTAAAGGAAATGACTCTAGACTAGCAGCCCATCATTCATGCAACATATATAATGCACGTAAACAAAGAGGACAACTTCAGTTCCTTCTAAACATACTCAATGCAACTCAAGGCATGAATCTCTCATAACCAGTCATGTTCAAGGAGGAACTATCATCTCCTAGTCACAACATGCTCAACATACTCTCATTGAGCTTATATGCAACTCTACTCATATGAGATTGTGAATGAGGGAGTTTCTCCCCAAGCTTCTCAAGGCAACCAAGTTTCTCAAGGTGACCAATTTCTTCAAGGCAATCAAGCTCCGGTGGATCCCCCGACCATGTCCAATCAATAAGTTAGGTCAGCTCTTTTGATGGTGGATCAATCTGTAACTACTAAAGCCCAAGCTATGATAGGTCAAGCCAATCAAGGTGTTGAGGCTCATGTGAACCCTATTGTGAGCACTATAGCTTCTAGGTTGAGGGACTTTTGAGAATGAACCCTGTGTATCTTAGTTCCAAGGTGGGAGAGGACCCCTAAGAATTTTTAGATGAGGTGTAAAAGGTCGTCAATGTTATGGGGATTACTTCTATAGAAAAAGTGGAGCTAGCTGCTTACCAATTGAAGGATGTTGCCCAAGTTTGGTTTACTCAATGGAGGAGCAATAGGCCGGTACGAGCGGGTCCCATAGAATGGGAGGTGATTAAGAAAGCATTCCTTGATAGGTTGTTTCGCCGTGAGAATAGGGAGGCTAAGGTGGAGGAGTTTATCAATCTTAGGCAAGGTATCATGAGTGCAAGAGTACTCCTTGAAATTTACCCAATTGTCTAAGTATGCTCCATCTATGGTGTCTAACCTGAGGGATGAGCTGAGTAGATATGTGATGGTTGTGTCCGACTTAGTTGAGGAAGAATGTCGTACGACAATGCTCCATGATGACATGAATATCTCTAGGCTTATGGTGTTTGCTAAATAAATTGAGGCGTTCAAGATTAAGAAAGAGAATAGGGAGATGAAGAGGTCTAGGTTTGATGAGCAAGGTCAACCAAAGTTCAAAAAGAGAGGTCCAAACCAAGATTCTTCAGGCACTCCTAGAGTTAACCAAAAGAAAGGTAATGGGTCCCCATTTCCTAAACCTATTTGCACCAATTGTGGAAAGAAACACTATGTGAAGTGCCTAGATGGTACGGATGGTTGCTATGGTTGTGGGCAGAATGGCCATCAAGTGAAAAATTGCCCGACTCTCACGGCCAAAGGAAGAGAGGCCAAACAAGCTTCTCTTAATGATCCGAATCTTAATTCTCCAAAGAAAAATTGTTTCTTTGTACTTCAAGCTAGAGAGGGAAAAGGTGCTCTTCCGGATGAAGGCACCGGTATGTTGATAATTCCTTATGGTTGTGAATGTCTTGTTGAGGTACCTATGTTATTTTCATGTTAGCCTTAGAATGGTTTCACTCCCAAGGAGGAGATGGTATGTTGAATAGTAAGATTATTGAGAGTCCCGACATCCTTATGTCTTTCCTTTCATTCCTATTCAAGCTTGAGACCAAGAGTTTCTTGTAGCTTGTTTCACGTTTAGGAGTCATGTGTGATTATGTGTTTCCATGTTCTCCTTATGTTATGCATGTTCTTGATGAATTCATGTTTAAATGAGAAAATGAGTTTTTTTTATTTATGTTCCTCATGTTGATGTGCATTTAGTATGAGTCGTCTATATGCATCATGAGGTAAATTGTTCAACATGCCTAAATTTGCTATTGAGAGATATTGCCTGATTGCTTTATGATGTTATGATAAGCATTATTTGAGTTAGAGAAGGTAATTCCTCCAATGAACTGAGAAATGTGGATGTTTTCATGCATAATGAGTTTGTAGATGTAGTTCCTAGTTTCCTGTGTTGCATGTAGTATATTTGAGATGGAGTTGGTGTTTCCTCCTAGTTTGGTGCATTGATTATGATGCTTCATGCATGATGGGATGCTAGTCTTAAGTTTTTATTTCCCCTAAAAGTATTTAAAGTGTCATTTGAGGATGAATGTTCCCAAGGGAGAGATAATGTGACAACCCAGAAAACTAGTAAGTGAAACTAGAGCCTAACTAGTGTGTGATTTAGTTTGATATGATGTTTGGAGTGGTATTATGAATTCCCGAGCTTAGGTTAAGGGGTTTAGGTGTTTATGTAGAGACCGTGAAAGAGATTGGCATGATCGTAACTCCACCTAGAAGGAAAGAGAGGGTCACAAGGACAAGTACGTCCCTTCTCATTAGCGTCAAAATCCATTGGAATCTGAAGGTGGCCGTATAGAAGATATGCTCTCACACATTCTCAGCATTGTTGAAGGGTCAGATAAAGTGTTGAAAGAAATGAAAGAGGATGTATCAGTTCTTACTCAGACATTGACCTCTCACTCAGTCTCTATTAAGCAGTTGGAGACCTAAATGGGCCAAATTTCTTCTCATTTGAATCCAAGACAAAACGGGGGGTTTCCTAGTGACACAATGGCAAATCTAAAAAATGAAGGTTGATTTTGTATCCTCGTCATTCCACGACGTTAACTAAGCCTCTTCTTGGGAGACAACCCAATTTTTTAATGCTTTAGTTTTTGATTTTGAACAATGGGTGTTGATTGTGCAGATTGAAAAGTGAAGAATGTTTGAAAATGTGTAGTTTGGCGCGCCCAAAGCCTAGTCGGTGGCACGCTGAATAGGTTGGCGAGCCCCAACTTGGACCGCCGTTGGAACTACCAAGTTTAAAGAAGAACTCTGTAAAACTTGGTGGGCTAAATGCTTAATCGGCGATTCGTAGAAAGGTCGGCGAGCTCGATTCTGTCCGCCATTTGCACCCCTAAATTTACTGGAGGTCCTGTAAAAGTCAGCGAGGGAAATACCACTCGGCACATCGCCGAGTAAGTACGCGAGCACGACTTACTTCACCGAAGGTGCAGCGAACTGAAAGGTTTTAAAGGCCAAATAGTTTAAAATTTCAAAATCCTGCAGTTTCTCTCATTTCAAACTCACGGACCCTCTCACCAAATTTTTTATCTTCATTACTTTCTTATTTTTACCCCTATTTTGTGTGATTTCATGCTTGAAATTGGATAACTTAACAACCTAGCTATTCAGACTTGAAATTCAGCTTTAAGGTTGGTTTTCCAAACGCCGTACTTTAATTTTGTCGTTGAAATTGAATCCAATAGGTAACTCTATAGTTTGATGTTAGGTAATTGCTTTAATAGTGTGTACTGTGTTTGTTTGCCTATTTGGAATTGAAATGAGTGCCTAAATGCTTAAAATTTGTGGATTCCCGTATCTTGTTTGTTAAAATCGGTTCTAAATTATTGGTTGCGGTTTATTTGTGTTGGACCTTGTGGTATTAAGTCTAAGTAACCCCGAATAGTGACAAATGACGTAATTTGCCCAATAAAGGTGCGTTAGACGTCATTCTTAAGGGCAAAAGTCGTCAAATGACCAATTTTAGCCAAATTATGGGAAGTCTGAGTACCCTAGGGGCATGGGTCACATGGGTCTGCCTTTAATTGAATAGTGTATGTTTTTTATTTTGAATTTGTGGGCTGCGGGCTTGATTTTGAAACTCAGGGTTGAAAACTAGCATGTTGGGCTGTTTGCGAGCTACGTCAAGCTCACCGAGTGACTCAATGGTTCACCGAAGTCCCCCTCAAATCGCCCTTAATTTCAAATTATAGTTGAATTTGTTTTATAACTTTCGGCGAGATGCCTGAGCTCATCGAGTTCACTCAGTGACTCGCTGAAAGGTCTTCTTGATCGCACATTCTGTGCCCCTAACCCATAAAATGCGTTGTAGCTTTCAGCAAGATACTCCTACCTCGCCAATTGGTATCGGTGACTCACTTAATAGCCCTAAACAACACTGACCTATCTTGAGTTTTGAAATTTATCATGCTTGTACTTTCGGCCAGCCCGATTGGGCTCGCCTATGTGACTCAGCGACATGTTCGTTGAGTCTTTCTCCAACTAAATGCATTCCCTTTTCTTGGACTTTTTCTAACAATTTTCTATGTGTTTTGCAGAAATGGATAGACCCAAAGTGTTAGGAAGAGACATACCATCCCGAAAGCGAGTAAGAGGTGTCGTGATAAATGATGATGCAGCTACATCCAAGGCGAAGGCATCTAAGTTCCCTACAACGGGAGGAAAAGGCAAAGGAAAGGGCAAGGCACTTGTGGTAGAGTAACCGTAGGTCAATTATCATAGTGAGGGAGTCTACAAGACTCACCTCACCTTAACTCATCAGACAATGAGGGCCATCCCAAGATTCTCAGGCTTCCATTTCTGAGCCTGAGGATTACCAATTTCTACATCCTAGGAGAGAAGAACTTCGCTCCAAGGGGATGCATGATCGGTCTTGGATTGGGGAGCCTTAGACTCCTTCTCCTCCCCCAGCTTCATCCCAAATGGTGGTTCTAGCACCACATGTACAAGGTCCTCCTCCCCGGTCTCTCAACAGACTAAAGGTCGAGGGATTGAGGACTATCATTGAGGAGAAAAGGTTATCCATAGATGGTGTGGTGGACAAGTATTCGGAGATATGGAGCATCCTCAAGTCCTACAAATTCGAGAATTTTGCTAAGCGCTGGTGTCCCTATATTGCTAACTTGGTCCAGGAGTTCTACTCTGCTTTCAGAGACTTGGTACCACAAGGAAAGAGGAAGGCTAGTACCTTCAAACTAGTGTATTATGTGGTTGTCTGGGGAAAAAGATGAAATGTGATAGTGTGACTATAAACGTCATCTTGGGATGTAGTTTTAACTTTGGATATGACTACCATAGTATGATTAAGACAACAACATTGGAGGAAATGAAAAGTTGATGGCCCCTCTACTTTCTGACAGTAATCCTACGTTTATTAAAGCCGGAGTGCAAATTGATAAGAAAGATCTCAATGTGGCGGCCCTCTATTGGTTTAGGTTTATTAGTAGCACAATCATGTCATCCCAGAATGAATCTATCATCCGCCACACAAAGGAGTCCTGTCTTGGTTCGATTATTGGTGCAAAGAGACTAAATTTAGATGCGATCATTGGATTGGAGATGGTCATGGGGTTAAGTAGCCCAAGACATCTCCTCTATTTTTTGTGTTGATCACCGAGTTGTGAAGGCGATCCCGTGTTCTGCGAGATGAGAAGACGGATGTGGAAGTGACTCCCACCTCCCCTACTGACATCCAGCGTATTCAGGCCGAGTACCAGAAGGATAAGGGTGAGAGAAGGAGGGCAGCTCCGGCAGATACATCCCCGACAGTCGATATTGAGACATTACCTGCAGGACAGTATTTCCTACTCCCATCACTGGCCTTCTGATACTTCCACCTCTACTCTCTCACCTCCTAGATTTGCCGCTAGTACTACTACATCCTGAACCCCACTCACCCAGGCCATGCTACTACAAATGGAGCACCTAGCCCATTCTGCTGATGTACCTGCCTTTATGCTAGAGGGCATGGTTCTCGGGATGATTGAGAGAGTTCTTACTATTGCATTGACACCTCTAAAAGATTCTATTGATGCCCTCACTGTGAGGATAGAGGTGTGTGATAAAGGTTAGGGAGCTACTCTTGAGGTGACGACCTTAAAGGCAGTAGTTGCGGAGTTGATGAAAGATATATACCACTCGAAGTCCACTGATTTGTTTCTGATTTTTGGGATTGTGGAGATCCCTGATGACCTAAGAGAAGATTTTCTAGCCCATTTTGATGTACCTCTGGCTATCACCGGATATGAGGTTAGAGATGATGAGGCGGCTGTGATATACCGTGAGTTTACGGTATTTCTAATACATTTCACTTACAAGTTGTGTGTGTCTAGGGCCTTTTTATATTGGTTTTTATCATGTTTTGCAAGAAAGGTGTTCAGGCGCGGAAGTATAGAGACAGGTGAAAGAAATGCAGAAACAAGTCATTCACAGAGGTGATCTACGGACCGTAGGTACATTCACGATCCGTAGGTGATGACCGTAGATCAGCAGGCATAGTATTGAGGACAAATCAGGGAAATCTGACCAAGTGTGGAACCACGGTACCCATTGACGGTCCGTAGATGGATCTACGGAGCGTACTGTTGATCCGTAGAGTGATACTGCGAGGGTTCCAGTACCTGATTTTTGAAGATTCTAAGTATGGAGCTACGAAAGGGATTGACGGACCATAGATTGATCGACGGTCCATACTGTTGGTCTGTCGTTTACATCAGAGAAGCTGACTTATGGAAACTGAAATATTTTCTAAGTCCTGATTGACGGAAGGGACTTACGGACCGTAGATCCATCGACGGTCCGTAAGTCGGTCTCATGGATTGAAGACGCGTACCTGAACAAAACTTTCCTTAATTTGTTTCCCTTTTTATTTAGGATTTGTTTTCTATAAATAGGACATGTAAACCTCGTTTT
>JAJOOB010045290.1:0-11212 GCA_029582485.1 Solanum tarapatanum | reverse complement strand
CGAAACTCCTCTGCCAACAACGGCACCGCCCATAAATTCATCCATCAATCTCTCACTTGAGGAAGCCTAACTAACAAGGCCGTCAGGTAATAAACAACCATTATTCTTTTCTTTTTTAGAAGGCAACGATAAAAAAAAAAAAAATTCTTTTTACTATAGTGAAGTTGCATCTTGTTCGTGGCTTGACACTCTGAAAAAAAAGGCAGAAAAATTTCTTTTTACTATAGTGAAGTTGCATCTTGTTCGTGGCTTGACACTCTGAAAAAAAAGGCAAAAAAATTTCTTTTTACTATAGTGAAGTTGCATCTTGTTCTGGCTTGACACTCTGAAAAAAAGGCAAAAAAAATTTCACCTTAGACATCGTTAGTTTTAGATATATTTTTCTTAAACTTATTGTGCTATAAAAATATTTATTGATTTAAGTGGGCGGTAGGATGTTTTAGACATCGTAAATTTTGGGTGTGTTTCATATTCAGTGTACCTAGTTACTTGTTCACATTTTTTTTTAAAGGACAATTTTTTTCCACTTATTATACCCTCAATTAACTACTTCGAAAAAGGTAGAACTTCTTGAAAATGTTAAGTTTTTTAATTCATCCACTTCATAATTAATAAGGGTAAAATGGTAAAATCATTGTGTCAATCATTCTTTTCTTAACAGGTGTGTCACTTTAAAAATGAACAAGTAATTAGGGACAAAAGAAGTAAAAATTATGATTTCAATCTTATTGTGTGTTTTTCTTCTAACTTTATTGTGTCATAAACGAATTTTATTGATTCAGACATGGTGAATTATTTCGTTGAACATCGTACAATTCATATTTTATTTTTTTGGTTTCCCACCCAATGTCCGATACCCATATTGGAGCCCGACTAAATCCAGATTCGTGCCGGGAAGTTCCACATTGGGAGGTAAAGCGCTGCCTAACAAAGGCAACTCCGTACCCAAGGGGGCTCAAACCCGAGACCTCTTGGTTAAGGTTGAATGAGTACTTACCACCACCATAACCCTTGTTGGTCCTACAATTCATTTTTTTCTGTGGAGAAACTCTAACAAAAATATGTGTCTATTTTCTGCACTAATTATTGTTTGTTTTAATTTATGTCAGATGGGTTAACGAAACAATCTATCAAAGCAGCAAAGGAAAGGAGTGAAAAGATATGTATTTGTTTTTTATGTAACGTGATATGTATTTTGATTAATGTGATATGTATTTGGTTTTTATGTAATGTGATATGTATTTTATTAATATATTTTGATTAATGTGATATGTATTTGGTTTTGTATGTCAGAAAAATATTTATTGTTTGCAATTTTGATCTTTAATTTTCACAAATTTTTATTATATTTATACTCATTTAATGGATGGAGTCGAGAATCTTTCGGGATTCCAATTTAACTTTATGATTTCAAGTGGGCCATTCATGAAAGAAAAAAGAGAGATTTTCCTTATTAATGGATTTGTGTGAATGTTATACACTTTTTAATTAAAGTCAAAACTCATTCGCGCAAGTCCAATTGGGAGTCAAACCAGAGAATGCGTGCAAAGAATAAATATTAGTAGTAACTTTAACCAATCAGAGGTACTTACTATAACTTCTTCTATGGAAATAAAAGAACCTCATTAAAGAAACAAACAACTACTACTCCCTGTTTATGTCCCCCAATTAATTGTCTATTAAACCGATTACAAGAATACCAGTTACAGTACCTATTATTCAAAGAGGAATTCTTCCAGTAGTATTGGCCATTTACCCCATTTCCCTCCAGATTTCATCAAGTAGCTACTGAGTTTATCATTTTATTCCTATTAATTATGAAGTAGATGATTTAAAAAATATAAAAAAATTTACATAATTAATTGAGGATACAATAGGATTTTTTTTTTCCTATTGATTTGTCAAAATGGACAAGCAACTAAAAAAGAAATATATGAACAAGTAATTAGGGACGGAAGAAAGGAGTATCATTTAGCAAGCATGTGAAAGCAAAATACTTTTAACATGGAAATTAACTTTTGGAATTAAAATTGTGTTAATCCCAAATTAGAAGCCATTTCTTCCGTGGATAGCCTTGAAATGCAAAGGCTTCAATTGCATGATCGAAACATAAACTAAACAGCATATTGATAAATTCAAAAGAAAAAGAGGTAAAGCTAAAACATAGAATCATAAGAAAATTATCTACACAACAGCAAGCCCCCAAACAAGATTACCATTCGACGAGCAGCGAACCAGAGAGCGAAATAATTCAGATTTGACAAAGTCAAAGGAGAATCGGTTCTAAATGGTTCTTTTTATTTAGAGAAATAGAAGAAAAAAAAGATAGCGTTCGGATGAAAGGTCAACTAATCCCGGCGGATTTTGTGGGATTAGGTTAGGTTAGCTTAATAGAAAAGAATTGGACCCGGGTCAGTGAAATTTTGGCCATGGGTCCAAATTAAAGGATTCCAACAATATTATACGAAATCAACTAAACTAATTAATCCACCTTTTTAATCTTAACAAAGTGAAATAATCATCTAACATTTGAATAACCAACTCATTACAATACTAATTACTTGACTTTATTAATTGTTTTTTTTTTTCAAGTATTTATAAAAAATAAATATACAATTGTTTTTTCTGATAATAACAAAACTAAGCTTGAAAATATTTTTGGATTTTTCAAAGACAATTATTTCAAATTGAACAAGTTTGAAAATTAAATAAATTGTGGAGGGTCAAAATTTAGTGTCAAGAGGAGATAGACATAAACACAAACAGAAAGAAAGAAAAAAAAAAGAGACTATTAAATATGTATTTAGCTATTTTTGGTAACAAGAATAGATTGTGAGACTATTATATATGTACTTAGTTATTTTTGGTGAGAAAAATAAGGCTAATTTATGTAAGTGTAAAAAATATGCTATAATTCATAAATAAGAATATATATACTAATCTTAATAGGTGTGCTATTTTAAAAGGTAATAAGTAATTAGGGACAGAAAGAGAGTAAAAATTATGATTTCAATCATTACTATTACAACTACACATCGTTAGTTTTAGATGTGTTTTTTCTTAAAACTTATTGTGTCATAAATGATTTTTATTGATTCAATGTTGTTTCAGAATAGTGAATTTTGGGTGTGTTTTTAACTATACATTCTTGTTTTGAGTACAACGACAAATTTAATGAATTCATTTCGTTGAACATTGAGTTATCAAGAACATTGTTTAAAATATTAAATTAATATAATCTAATTTAACTTTAAAAGTTATTCTCTCTATTTCTAATTACTTGTCCACTTTTGAATTGACACACCTATTAAGAAAATAATTAATGACATAGTGAATTTACCATTTTGCCCCTATTAATTATGAAGCGGATGAAAAGTTCTATATTTTTCAAAGTAATTAATCATTTAATTGAGGGTATAATAGGTAAAAAAAAATTTGTTATTTCTTGATTTGTCAAAATGGACAAGTAATTAAGGACAACTATAAAAGAAAAAGTGAACAAGTAATTAGAGACAGAGGAATTAGTTAAATTAATTTTAAAAAAATGCAACATCACATGTAAAAATGGAGAGAGAATATCATTTTTGAACTTTATGATGTACTCTGTTGATTCCAAGTGGGACATGTATCACATTCTTATAATTATGGATATGTGTGAATTTAAGTAAGAGAAAATGATCAAATGACCCCATTCTATTAGTAGATTTTTAACTACACACTTATTATTTGCTCCCTAATGCTGAGTTGGCAAAGAAAGTGTAATTCACTTTCTCAAAGAGAGTGAGATGCAAACTTTCTTATTTTTCTTTTTCATATTTGTTTTCTGATTATTATTTTTTAAATTTATGTATGCTACTTTTTACTTTTATTTATCTTTTCCATTTTATTTAAGTTGTCTGAAAAAACTATGAAATCACCTCACTGTTAATAATAGTTACTACTAACACTATCTCCTTTCTTCTTCTTTTTTCAAAAGAAATCGACTTCACTTGAAAAAATTAGGAGAATACGAGATCAAATTAAAAATCAACACTTTTGTATAGCTAGGTGTTCATAAGTTGAAGCACAAGAACACAAAATGAACAATATAGAGGAAACCCAGTTGAGTAAATAAAATAACAAAGCATCAAAGTCAAAATTAGTATTTTTTACAGCTAAATTTTTACTACTTCAAGTATAACAACACACAGAGATACAATTTGTTTGTTTCTTGGAAGTCCAAGAGATACAATTTGCACCTAGGTAGATGTTATAGCCAATAGTTGATCTTCTAGTGGTGGTACAACCACCCCAATCAGCATCTGAGTAGCCATACAACCTACATGGAGACTGTGAAATAATTCTGAGTCCAAAGTGTAGAGTACCTTTGATGTACCTAAGAATTCTTTTTACCCCTTGAAGATGTTCAATCCTTGGGATTTGCATAAACTGGCTTGCTAAATTCATAGCATGAGTCATATCAGGCCTTGTGAGGGTCAAATACTGAAGGCTCCCTACTATCATTCTATACAAGGAGGCATCTACAAGACTTCTCATAGCTTCATGCAAAACCATGTTTCTGAGCCAAATGAGTGGCTACAGCCTTGGACAAAGTCATCTCTGTCTTAGCCAGCAAGTCAACAGCATACTTGCTTGATTCAAGTGAATTCCTCCTTCGAAATACTTCACCTCAACTCCTAGAAAGAAGTGTAAAGGGCCAAGATCTTTCATAGCAAACTCCTTCCCAAGTTGGAGAATCAACGCTGAGACATGAGATGGATTACTTCTTGTGACAATAATATCATCCACATATAACAAGAGAAATATTTTGCCTTTGTGAGTTTGCAAAATAAATAAGGAAGGGTCAGCCTTACTACAAATGAAACCAAGGTGTAAGAGATGTATGCTAAACCAATCAAACCAAGCTCTTGGTGCTTGCTTAAGACCATACAATGCCTTTTTAAGTAGACACACATGATGAAGATATTGCAGATCAACAAAACCAAGAGGTTGACTCATGTACACCTCCTCTTGTAGGAAGCCATGAAGAAAGGCATTTTTGACATCTAGTTGTCTGACTTCCCACTTTGAACTGACAGCAATGGATAGAACCACCCTAATAATTGTGGCTTTAACCACAGGACTAAATGTTTCTTCAAAATCTATCCCTTCAAGCTGCGAGAATCCCCTTGCCACAAGTCTGGCCTTGTATGTATCTACTGTCCCATCAACTTTTAACTTTGTCTTGAACACCCATTTTGAGCTAACTAAATTTATATAGGAGATTTGGGCACCAAAATCCATGTCTTGTTAGTATGCAAAGCATCAATTTCTTCTTGCATTGCTGCAAGCCAATGAGGTGACCTTAGTGCTTTTTTAGTAGTACTTGGTTCTCTCAAAATTTCTATGCTGCTGCGAGCAAAAAGTGACAAATGATGTTCCTTCGCCTTGTGCCTAGTGATCATATGATGCCCTTGTGGTGCAGAAAGTACCTCAACTAGTACATCAACCAAAGTAGTTGACTGGAGTGTAGCATTGTCAGATTGATCGTTAACTGGTACATCAACCAAAGTAGTTGACTGGAGTGTAGCATTGTCAGATTGATAGTCAACTGGTACATCAACCAAAGTAGTTGTTTGATGATGCTCATGGGCTGGACCTGTAAATGCAACATGTTCCTCACTGTTACTAGCAGATCCAAAATCTGCAACTGGAGTTTCAATACTACTGTATGAATCATCACCTTCAACTTGTTCCTCAGCATCTGATCCTGCGCCTAAGAGGTCAATAGTACTCTCATCATCAAGGAGTATATGAGTTGTAGTAGCATTGTCACTAGTAATGTGTGGACTAGCAGACTGTACTTCTCCTGAATCAGACTTATCATGTGCCTGCAATTTAGAAAAGGATTCAACAAAAGTAGCAAGATGAGGTGAGACATCAACGTTAGCCTGAGATTTTTTTTGAGACACATAGGATAATGTGTTTTCATCAAACACAACATGTCTGGATATGTAAACCCTTATTGTAGAGGGATGATAGCATTTATATCCTTTGTGTAAGTTGTTGTACCCTATGAACACACAAGGGTAGGTCTTTGGACTGAATTTGTTGCTATCCTTGATATATGGAAAACATCTACACCCAAACACTTTTAGGTTGTTGTAATCAGGTTGTTCCCCATACAACTTAACGAATAGAGTCACCATCTTTAGGACTGAGGAGGACAGTCTATTGATGAGAAATACTGCAGCGAGGAAAGCCTCAACCCAAAGAAACAAATGTAGATTAGCATGAAGTAGTAGAGTTAAGCCAGTCTCCACAATATGCCTATGTTTTCTCTCTGCAACTCCATTTTGTTCAAGTGTGTTAGGACATGAAATATGTCTCATGATACCACAATCTTCCAAATGCTTAATGAAGTCTGTTTGGATAAACTCACCACCTCCATCACACTGAAAAATCTTAATTTCTTTAGAAAATTATTTTTCCACCATTTTCTAGAATTTTAGAAAGACCTCAAAGAATTCAGATTTCTTTTTCAGTGGATAAATCCATGCATATCTCGTGTGATCATCAACAAAAACAACATAATAATTCATATGTTGGGAAGATTCGACAGGAGCAGGTCCCCATAAATCACAATATATTTTCAATAAAGGTTCTTTCTCAATTTTATTTCTCAAACCAAATGGAAGTTTACAACTCTTTTCCAACTGACAACTGGAACAAACAATAGGCATTTTATTCCAACTCCTAATATTGATGCAACTATTACTATTCAAAACTTTTAAAGACTTCAAACTAGGGTGTACTAATCTAGTATGCCACATGTTATCTGACGTGTTCCAATCGTGTGCAGCAGTTAAAGCATAGAGATTGTTATCTTCCAAAGCATAGAGTCTATTCCTTTTAGTTCCCTTGGCCAGCAGTGTCCTTGTTTTCTTGTCCTTTACAACAAAGTTAGTTTCATCAAATTCAATAGTCTAACAATTATCCTTTGCAAGCTTACTAAATGAGAATAAGTTTTTATTAATCTTAGGGACTACAAGAACTTCTTTTAACTTTAGACCTGATCCTGATATGTTTCCAAGTGTGTTATATCTAACTTTGATCTATTCCCAATAATGATTTTTTCTGTTCCATTGTAGTGTTTAAGATCAGTTAGGATATCTGAGTTATGTGTCATATGGCTACTTGCTCCTGAGTCCACATACAATGTGTCATCAGTAGTGTTTTGTAGATTAGTAGCAGTCAATGCTTGTGATAGCTCATCTGCGGCTTGGTAAGAGTAATCCCACCTGCAAAAACACTTAAGAGCAGTATGGTTATTCCTACCACAGATTTGCCTTACTCTACGACGCATTAGTATTGTTCCTCTCTTGATTTCCACTTGAAGAACTGTTCTGAGAACCTGGTCCGTTTCTGCTGTTATAAGAACATTTTCCTTGTCCAGCAGGCTTAAAGCCTCTTTCTCTAGAATTGAAATTATTGTTTCCTCTTCTTTGAGAGTAGTTTCCTCTTCCCCTGCCTCTTTGGGTAGAGAATGCCATGTTATGATTTTGTTGAGGCACTTATTCTTCATCCTCCCTCATATCAAAACCCCTGAGAGCATTAATAAATTGATTAAGAGTAGGATATGGTGCCTTACCTAGCATGACAGTCCTGAAGGTCTTGTACTTAAGACCTAGACCTCTAGCAAAATTAATCACTTTGCTATCTTCATCTACAGGCTTGTGAATGGCTGCAAGGCCATCACATATGCCTTTGAATTCCTTAATATATTCGTCAATTGTTTTGGTTCCTAGCTTCACACTTTGCAATTGTTGTTTGAGCTGGAACTCCTTATCTTTTGTTGCTTGAAGATAAGTTTCTTCCAAGCATTCCTACATCTCTTTGGAAGTTGAGCAGCCTACGATCAAGTACATGCTTTCTTCTGTCAAGGTGCCTGAGATCCAACTCCTTAGCAACACATCCTTCTCCTCTCAGTCATCAAAAATGTTGTTGTCTTCTGCACCCTTCTCGCCTGCTACAGTTTCCTCAATAGTCTTTCCAGTGGAACATGTATCTTTAGGTGGTTTGTGATGAGGTAGGTTAATCTCATCACTTGAATCAACTGAGACATTTGCGTCCTCCATATAAGATATTCGTTGGCTTAAGTTTAATGGAGCAAGACGAAATAAGATGATGAAGTGAAGAGGTTGAAAGAGTGTTGGTAGAAAGGGCCATTGCGGTTCGATTTTGTGATTGTTTTGGTTTTGATCTAATACGTTAAAGAGCGAAAAAACTTTATTGCTCTGATACCATGTAGAAATCTCACGTCTAGGATTAGAGAAATCAAGGATTGTATTGATGATTATAATATTGAGTTACAAGCTCCTTATATAGGAGAAGAGTCGTATTATAGTTATACTAGGAAACCTACTACAACAAAATTATTTACATGAGTAGTATTGTATCATAACTCAAATACTTTATACTAGTCGACTCCTGCAATATACAGTAGCTTAGTTGTACATAACTTAGGATTTAGTAGTCTAGTCCTAGTATGACTCTTAACTCTAACTCGTTAGCCTGCTTCGATGGACCTGTTCCTTCGACATGTTCCATCAGTCTTCAAGCTTCCTTCAACAAAGTGAACAAGTAATTAGAGACAGAGAGAGTAGTTAAATTAATTTTTGAAAAACGCACCATAACATGTAAAAATGGAGAGAGAGTATCTTTTTTGAACTTTATGATGTACTCTGTTGATTCCAAGTGGGACATGTATCACATTCTTATAATTATGGATATGTGTGAATTATTTGAAGTAAAGTCAAACTCATAAAATTATTTTATTATTATATAGATTTTTATTGCCTTTAGTTGTATATGTAACTTTATTAGTTATTCAATTGTAAATTGATTTTTATTAATGTGATATTTCGGTTTAATGTAAGAAAAATATTTGATGTTTGCTTTGAGTATACAATAGATTTTATATGTAATAAAGAATTTATGGAGTTTTTATATTTGTTTCATCCTTTTTTATGTGTTGGTGTTCTCTATGACTACATAAGGCTCGAATTGTTAGATATTATGAGGTTCAGTGAGCACCATGCCGAATTTTTCTACCATTTTCTTCTCTTCCACTTTGACCAATATAACTACTAAGTACAAATCTTTCCAATTTGATTAGGTTAATAGCAATAATGGATAACTATAAATGATGGGGACACAAATTTTAAATAATAAATCATTAAAAGAAATAGTATCGAGAATGACTAGAAAGGTGATAATTATGAACAAATTCAAAATCGTTATAGATAGAGTCAATTGCTAATTCCCAATAGCGAAGTGAAGGAAATCCGACAAATAAATCAATTAACGAAAGAATTGAAAAAAAACTTTGACTAAAGAAGGACGATTCCTTTAAGGAAAGAGCTCTAACTTTCACTAACAATTTTATATATAATTTAAACTGTGGTTGACTTGAATATTATAGTTTTAGTAAATATATTACATTTTCAAATTAAATACAATAACTTTAAATATCAACGGCAGATTTTAAGAAAAATGTTATGTAGTGTTTTTTTTTAATCAAAGAGGCCATAAAGATTTTTATTGGAAATCAACATAAATATGTTATACTAAGAAAATATTCACCATTTATAGTAATAATATGTTTTTATCAATTGAACACTTATAATACAATTTAGTACATATTACATAGAATTAGTTATAAAGCATATGTAAGACAAATTTTATTGATGGGATAATTCATTTATCATATATTTTAATGTACTTATAATATATTGTGTCAATTTCTACAAGCATAGTATATTTTAAAACACTTATAATACATCTATATTACATGAATAATTCATCTTTAATACATAGTGCAGATTTATCATAGTATTATCATGTATTGCTATTAATGGATAATTCATAGCAATCAAAAAATGGATAATGAATAATCACTCAAGTAATCACTCAACACTGAAAAAAAAAACAGTCAAAAAATGTTTAAAGTTAAATATGTTTTCTTAAGTTCACACATTGATTTATATGAGGAGATGCCAAACAAGGGTGACTTTAAACCTAGAACTCGAAATCGGGATTTGTTGAGTAAAGCTCTTCAAGGATCTACAAAGACTTTAAATTTTGTATTTCTTTCTTTTTTTATAATGATCAATATTATTTTAAGTGAAACTAAAATTGTAAAATTTCTATGAAAATATTTTTGGGTCTCAAAATTTGAATGCTTAAGCAAACACTTTGCTAGTCTTACCCTTGAGCCACTCTAATGACATACCAGTTGAACTATCTATAGTTCATTCTATTAATGTAATTTAATTAATGTATTTTATTTGTGTTAGAGGAATAAGCAATTTATGTTTGTGTTTCTATTAATGTACTAGATTTTTTTTTAATATGATATTTCGGTTCAATTATATATTTCAATTTCATTTCATAAAGTCAAAAAAAGACAATCAAAAATCTCATTCCAATTGACCCGGAAATAAAGCATACATTTAAGAGACGAAAATTGGACTAGTGTTGTGGAACCAATGTGAACACATGTCAACAATAGTAGCATCTTTATTTGGCATTGTTAAAAGGTCATATCTTTATTTCTTCATTAAAAAAAAACTTAAATCAAGATATAATATCAATGGGGTACAAATAAATCATTGTACGAAAGTATAACTGTAAAATATGAAAGTATGATTTGTGTCTTGGGGCATAAAAGGTTTTCACAAAAATCCTGACATTATTAAATGGAAATATATTCTCCAGTGATGGATGCAGTGAGACTTATTTCAGTCTAACAATAGATGAAATACTTGGATATATATAATGAATGATTATCATGTCTAGCTTAACGATAAAAATTATATGAAAACTAGGGTAATTATCCGCGCTTCGCGCGGCTATAAGAAATATTTATTGGACAATAATATATAATATTTATATTTATGTTAGTATCAGACATATAAATAATATTGATATTCTCTTCATATGCGATACGATACATTTTTTTATTTTTTTTAAATATATAAAATTAATTTTTGTTTACATCTTTTAAGTGCAAACTATTCATGTGTATATAGAAGAATAAATTATTTACCACGGTGAAGTAAATGAGATAGAGATCATATTTTGAAATAACAATATATTGTATACATATTTTTTATGATCCTCTATACAAATTTTGATTTCGTAAAAAAAACTTTTGAAGTTCTTCATTATG
>JAJOOB010045276.1:0-10961 GCA_029582485.1 Solanum tarapatanum | reverse complement strand
GATCCGCCACTATAGAAGGAGCATATTTTGACAATTGAGTGAACCTCAAAGCATATTACCTCACACTCATATTTCCTTGCCGAAGATTAATGAACTCAAACAGCTTGAATTCTCTCATCTCTAAAGGGAAGAACCTATTAAGAAAAGCAGATTTGAACTTTTCCAATTCTATGGGACCCGCTTCCTCCGGCCTTGCCTCCTTCCCATTGACTGAACCAAATCTGGGCAACCCCTTTGAGTTGATAAGCGATCAATTCCGCCTTTTCTACCGGAGTCACTCCCATGATAACAAGTACCTTATAGACCTCATCGATAAACTCTTGAGGATGTTCCTCAATTTTGGAGCCATAAAATTCCAGAGGGTTCATTCTAGTAAGTCCCTCACTCTTGACGCCGTCGTACCCACATTTGGGTTCACGGGGACTACCACCTCTCTATTGGCTTGGGACATAACGACTTGAGCCAACACTTGAAAAGATGACCTAAATTCTGCATTTGTTACATTCTCAGCCAAAAGGGTCAATCAGGGATTGATGAGGTGCTTGGGGAGGAGCTTCTTGAACCACATTGTCTCCCTCATTCCTTCTAGTTGCCCTTCTAGTAGTCATATCCTGTAAACCATAGGGTAAGAATTAGGAGAGAACCTTATAGAGTCGAACTCTATCGCACGACTTAGAGTAATGAAGAAGTGAAGTTTCCTAAGCATCTAATAGCCTCTCATTCATAATTATGGTGCGCTTCACACTTCTGAACAAGACTCTACTTGACGTGGTTTTGAGATATCCTAGAACCATTATAAACCTTGTGCACTGATTACCAAGTTTGTCACGACCCAGGGGTACCTCATAGATGTAACAAGGTGTACAAGACCCCGAGAGGCCTCATATAAGCCACTTAGCATATCATAACATAAAGCAATAGTAATTACGAGATTTAAAAACATTTCAACACAATCAAAGTCTTTATAAAATAATGCGGAAGTCTAATACACTTTGTCTCAAACCATCTAAAATATGAATATCTTTGGGACACATCCCATACAATAGTTCAAAACATAAAATGAAAGAACATAAGAAAATGGTGGTCAAATCCTCGAATGCTATGAGGACTCACCAATCTTCAAATATTGCTCTACTATGATCCTAGCCACGGGGATGAGAGTCGATATCACCGGACCCTACATTTGGATAAGAAATGTAGGCAAGAATATGTGTTAGTACAAACATGTAGTAAATATGATACCATGCATAAACACCAACATAATCACAAGAGTTGGACAATATAAGTCATAAGCATAATCAATGCACATAAATCATCATAATAATGAAGGAATACTTCTCAACAAACCTCAACTTGTACTTAGTCAAGACTTGGGGCCTCTATTCATACTTACATCACGGAAGGCAACTCAAGCAACATCGAAGCTGTAAGGACCCTAAAAATGAACTAGTGAAACTAGAGCCTAATAACTTTGTGTTAAGTTTGTAATGAGGTTTCATGTTGTGTAATGTTGTCTCGAGCCTTGTTTGATGGAGTTTAGTAAGTCAACGTCAAGGTACGTGATAGACTCAGTAGTGGAAAAACCCTTTTTACTGTTGGTTAAGGGTTGGAAGGGAAAGTGCCAAGTCAAGGGGGCAAGGCCTAAGCCAAAGGCCAAGGCTGCCCAACCTTGGCCAAGCACTATCCCAAGTCCACAGACCACTTCATGGTCAGTGGCCTTGACCACGGTCGGTAGAAGTGGCCATGAAGGTCACTTGGTGGCAAGGCAAGCAAGGCAACTTGGGCAAGCCACTACCTCAAGACCACGGGCCACTTCACGGCCAGTGGTCATGACCACAGACTGTAAAAGTGGCCATGAATATGACTTGGCCATGTGGAGGTTTAGAAAGGTCAAGGGAGATACTGCCTATAGGACAATGGGCACCACCACGGGCCTTGGTACCCTTTCACGGTCCGTAGAAGTGGACTTGGTCCTTGACGGGGCTGCCCAAGTGAGGGGTTTTTAAATAATTTTATTTTAATGTTTTATTATGTGGGGTTGATTTTAAATGGTTTATATCATAAATATAAATAGTTTTAAGTCTTAAAACACATCATTTAATCCTTTATTTACAACACCCAAATCAAAACCCCAAACTTCTTCCCCTCTCAATATTTCTCTCTCTAACTCAAGGAAGAAGAAGAAGTGAAAGCTAGGGTTTGGATTCAAGGCTTTCTTCATCAAATTTCTTGGGGAATCTTAGTAAAGGTATGGTGATCCTTCATCTAGGGTTAGTTTTCACCCTAGAGTCAATTTCAAAGAAGTTTTCAAAGTTCATGAAAAACCAAGGGTTTTACTCAATCTCATGGGTTCTTTCTCCAAATGACTTCAAATGGTTTATAATGTCATATATTGATTGTATTGATGTTTAATTGATGATTTATGATGAAAATATTCTATGAACCCATGATTGTTCTCAATTCCTAATTTGTGCCTTTATGAAGTGGGTTTGTTGATTATGAAAGCTTATGATTGAAATATGTCTAAATTTCTTTGGGCTATTGAATTGTATCATTATCTATGCCTTAATTATGGTAAATTGTTGGTGTGTTGATGATTAGAGATTTATGGTCTTGAAGGCAAGTTTTGACTAAATTACTTGTTGAAGTAGAATTGTGCTAGAGATGTTGATCCACTTGAAAGGTGGAGGTGTTTACTTACTAAGTATATGAATGTGAATTCAATGAAGTTAAGGTGATAATGTTGTGAATGTAAATGTGTTATTATTGAAAGGCTATTTCTCAGTTTGACACTTATGTATGATGATGATGGAATGTGAGTGTTGTCTTCTATATATTGTATATCTTGAATTGGTACGCATAGGCACCTTTTCTTGTATAATGAATGTGTCTTGACTTGATGGTTATAAATTGATAGGCTTTAGGCATTCTTTTCATACATGATCTAATGTAATGAAGACTCTAGAATCGATAGGCTAGTTGTATTCCTTTCTTAATGAGTCAATGTACCATGAATCGATAGGCTAGTGGCATTCCTTTCATGAGTATAAGCATGTAATGAGCGACCATGATTCGATAGGCTTATGGCATTCTTTTCATGAGGACCCTAGATCTATCCTTGAATGTACCATGGATCGATAGGCTTATAACATTCTTTCCTTGGTAATGATGTATCATGGGTCGATAGGCCTATGGTATTCCTCCCTAAATACACTAATGTAATGTGAATGAAATAATCTATGGGAATGTAGGATGTAGGATAAGCACCAAGTGGATATGGTTAGATGGAAACTCTCCCAATGTTAGGTTAGAGTTCCAAGGAACATCTTCGTATCCCATAACTATGTGACCACATAGGATATTAGCCAGCGGATTTCATCCAAGCTAAGGATTCATCTGAGCTAATGTTATCGTTCTACCTTAAGGCAAGTGGAACACCTCTTTACGGTGTGGGGCTATATGACACCGGATTCCATGTCTAGCTTGCATGGTCTATGTCGGTTAAACGCTTATTCCCATCATGTGAGATGTGCATTATGGTTTCTTGAAAGGTTCTATGAAGTGTAGGTGGTAGTATGGGATGCCATCTATACATTGAACTAGTAGGCTTTGATAGGATCAGAGTGAGTTCTCTAAGTCTTAATGACTATTGTATGAAAGTCCTCTAAATGAAGCAATTGAAGAATGTTGAATCTTAAATGCTTAATGTGATATGCATGCCATACTTGGGTTATATTATGAGTTATTTTCCCTTGTCATGCCTTATGAAATGTTATGTCTCTTTTATATGGATATGGTGTAAAGGTGAAAATGAATAGATGGTAAGTTCACATTTGGTGATCTTAGTGTGGCGCCTTGGTGTGGATGGTGGTATGGGACGATATCCATACATTGCACAAGGTATAGCATGAGGGTTACTTGAAGTGAGGTCTAAGGTAATGGTAATGGTTTACATGATGATGTTGTCTAAAGGTGGTATTATGACTTGCATGATAATTATACTTGTATTTTATGTCTCTTATGCTATTGTACATGATATTTCCAAAAAGTAGCATAATGCATGGTTTCCAACCAAAATGTCCCTTTTTAAGCATGTTTTTGCATGGTCATCATACTTAGTACATTTTTGTGTCCTAACCCATATTTTCCTATTTTTACTATAAGTGTAGGTTCCGGCAAGTGATTGGTTCTAGCTAGGATTGAAGTGCTTGGATAGAGTTTTACTCCAAGACTTGGTATGTCCTCATAGGCCGAGAACAAGGACTCTTATTATTTTCTAGTTCTTTCTTATTTTGAGACTATTGTTAAGACTTCGATTGTAAAGGGTCATGACCCTATCTTGTTAATGTTTTGTCTAAGATGGCCATGTGAGACTTAGTCTTCCACTATGTCTTTTGAAAGTTTTCTATGAGTATTGAATGTTTTGAATCATATGGTTTTAAATATAAAGTTTTAATTCCGCACTATTTTCATTATAGAATGCAATGAATGACTATGAGGCTTGTATAAGACCTTTCGGGGTCGAATACGCCATGTTACGACTAGGGGGTGCTCTCGGGTCATGACACACTTAGTTGAGGCGTCCTATATCCTGGCAAGTTATAGGACAGTTCTGGCAGCGTGTGCGAGACGTTGTACCATCACACAGCTCATAGTGATGGTTGTCAGTTAGAGAAACTCCCACAAAAGTATATTACTTTATTATATTTTTATATATATACACGCACACACATATTGAGTTGCTATTGTATTTTTCAATACATGGAATTGCTACCTACTGTTTAAATGCTTTATATAAACTGCATCTTTACTGTTGTTTATTTATACATTGAGTTGAGTATCGATGAGTTGAGTTAAGCTGAGGTAAAGTGTTTATTTTAGAATTCAGTTCAAGCTTATGTTAAATTTAGTTTTCCCCTTGCATGATCGTACATTCAATGTAGTGATGTCATTTGGCCTGCATCATTTTATGATGCAAATACAAGTAATCAGGATCAGCATCCAGCGCCTCGTTGATCCAGTCGAGTACTAAGAGTCAGTTGGTGAGCCTACTTGTTTTCCATAGGATCCCTTTTTACATTGTATTTAGCATTTTCAGTTGTTAGGATGACAGGGGGTCTTGTCCCGACATCCCTCATAGTTTAGAGGCTTCATAGACAGTTAGTTATTTGTTCTTTAGTCTTTCCATTTTTAGTTGTTTATGTTAAGACTTGAGTTACCACTTTGGCTAAGTTGAATGTTTGTTTCTAAGGCATTCTAAGTTTAGTTTGAGATAGTTGAGTTTAAATTGCATTTAAATTCTCCTACTAATGCTTAAAGTCTTCCGTTGAGAGTCTAGCCAGGCCGAGGGTTTGCTTGGGGCCATTTATGGTTCTCGAGTGTCGGCCATGTCCAGGGTGTAGGCTCGGGGCGTGACAAACTCGATAAACACTATCATATTAATCTTATCTCTGGAGATTTTTAAAAAAGAATCGTGTAATTAGTGTGACCTTTTACTTCAACTGTAACATCTCAAAAATGCCTAACTCGGATAAAGTTGAAAAGTGCAGAAAAAGTTGTTGAATTATGTAATTTTAGATTTATGAAAGGACTTATAGACCATATAAAGCTGCATGGTCCGTGGATGTCTCTCGTGAAGTGAACTTCAGAAATTGGATTTTCAGGATCAAGGTTGTGGTAGGTTTTACGGTCCGTAAAAATATTTACGGACCATAGACCCATCCATAGATCATTGTCATAAAGTTGGGACAAATGGATTGATATGATGGATGCTTTGTACCACTCGTGAAAGGTTCTACAAACCGTGGATTGGTCTATAGACCAAGGTTTTGAAACTTCAAAAGTACAAAGGATTTCCTAACGAATGGATAGGACAAACCGTAAAAGCATTCACGGAAAATGGAATGGTTCATATAAGGAAAACTTTAGAAATCAGGTTATCAATTTTTTTCTTAAAAAAGAAATCGAGCCCACTGAATACACAGTGTCCCCTTAAGAAAATTATTCTCCTCAAGTACCCGAGGTTAATGGAATATATCCTCCCAGGATAGAACGATCTTACTCACCGGTGTATCGGTACCTAAAACCACGGTGTCAGTGAACCACTCAACGATAATGAAGTACACTTAGAAAACTAGATTTAGTAGTAGTAGAAGAAGTCCAGATTTTATTTTATTTTTAAAATGAGAGGAAATCTCTTAATTTATAGAAAACAAAGGGTAGTGTGAAAAGGTTCTTATTGTGCCTTACCGGAAAGGTCGCAACCTTTGGAAAAGTCACAATCTTTCGGAAAGGTCACAACCTTTCATAAAAGTCACAACTTTTCATAAAAGTCACAAATATTCATAAAATTCACAACTTTTCATAAAAGTAATAACTCTTCATAAAAGTCAAAACTCTTCATTGTCCATTCACACCTTTTAAAACCCAACAGTAGGTCCATCCCGTTAGCTTGCTATCAGAATTCAAGTGTCTTGGTGTTGCACTTCTACTTTTGCCAAGCACACCCCACCAATTATAGTCCTAAATTTAGATAATTTCATTTGATATTTAATAAGGTTCTTTTGTAAAAATTCTATGAATCTACAAAATGTTTTTGTTGTCATGATGTTGAACCTTGATTGATATAAGAAGTGTAGTTGTAAAGTGTCATATATAAACTATTTGTTAACAATAATTGAAAATGTAAAGAGAGATTTTGTGTAAGAAATTGCATATAAAAGAGGTCGCAAAACACATAGAAAAACATACCTTTCTAGGCCTTTTTCGCTAAGATCAAGTGTAGTATCATTCTTATCAGTTTAATATATGATATATGGGTCATTGATCCACACGATATCAACTAATTTTTTTGAAGTGGAGGTCCACTGATAGCTTGCTATCGGGACCTTCAAATGTTGCCTTGACATTGCACTACTGGCTTGCCGGGCACAGCCCCACCAATGTAATTATAGATTATTTTTTCAAATAATTTTTATTTAATTATTATTCTATATTTAGGATTTAAAAATTCTATGAAGATTCAAAATATGGCAAGGTAAGGTAGATTTTAACTTGGAGTCTTTAAATATTTTATGCACTTTTATTTTCAAGAAGGAATAACTTGGATCCTACAAATGCACGTTAGGTTCCAAGATTACTTATTTTAATAGTAAAATAAAATAAAATTACATTTACCTAAACACTAGTTCCTCACCTCCCCTTTGCATGTATTTTATTTTAGGAGTTTTTTTTACTATCTTTCCATATATTTTAGAAGTCTACATTAATTTTACTAATACCTCTTACCATTTATTTTAGGAATCATTAATTTTTTTCTTCTCATATATTTTAGGAATCAACATAATAAATGTAATTAAATAATAATTTGAGAAAATAGAAGAAACTAAACACACAATTACTGTTTCTATTCTCTATTTCCTGTCTATTTTAGTATTTTCTATTAAGATACTTATGTTATGTTTTTCCTATTATCCTTGTTGTTTATGCTTGTGTTGTTTTTTTTATCTTAGTCTGACGTTGAATCATGATCCAACCCACCGGCCATGCAGGTACCCACTCTAACACCTAAGTAGGAGAACCCTCATATGCCAATAGTTAAAACATGCGGAAAATTAGAAAAACTGGAAGTAAACGAAATCATAGAGTTTTTCATAAATAGAACTTTTAAACGATTTAGAGTTAAAACTTGTAAAGTAACTAACACCCCCAAGAATCTAGTTTAAACAGGTACAAGAGCTACTAAGAGTACAAATTGGACATAATTTATAAAGGACACAGCTCCCACCATGCGGAAGGAAAAGTAGAAGCTGCTGGAGAATTCTTCTTCTTCATCTAATGAAACATCACCAACCTGCATCCAAATTATGTCAAAATACATAGAAAGAGTAGTATCAGTACAAACCACACATACTGGTAGGCAACATCGGTCAACCCGACGCCCACCACATAACATAAGAAAACCAACTAGTAAGAATATGCCATAAGCCACTCGCTCCTCCACCTTTACCTCACTTAAATATCTCAGAAATTACACTAGTACCTAGTACTACTAACCACTTCCTCATTCAACCCACTCACTAGTTTCTTAATCATAGCCTAGACATTCTAACCCATTGAAGAGACCACGAATATAACTACAAGCATTCCGACTAACCACCCAATGAATACCATTACTTCCTCTTTTATATTACCCCGCCTTCGGCATGTAGTACATTATATTAATCTTGCTAACTATTAACAACGAACCCCCTTTTTCATCTTTAGAATTAATCTATGTAGACAAGTCAAAACATCACCCACTCTTGTTACCCCCAAATACATGTCATAGGGAAATATATGAATTTCATACAGTACCTCTACTTCTCTCCCTCGCAATCTAATTAGGTCATCATAATCACTTACAACCAGGTAGAACAATTATCAAATATCACTTACGAACAACACGCAATTCATCATTACAAGATGCACAAGTATGCCATGTCATTGGTCCTCTCAAGGGACCCAAACCCAAACTGTGAGCATACCGGAACGTGGTACCCGATCCAATGTTAATTCTGGAACGTGGCAACCGATCCAAGTTAGTGTGTCGGAAAGCAACACTCGATCCATTCAACAACCACAAATACAATCACGTATATTCTCACATTTATACATCAAGTCATGATTCATGGTATACCTCATTCAATTATCTTCATATTCGATTTATGTGATCCACCATGCAACATTTGCATACATACAAGTATCATAGCGAAGCAAGAATGAACATACATCACACAATTATAGAATCACAACCATCCCCTACGAACTATTCACCAACGAATATCATGTAAACATTAATTCCTAGCGGGGACAGTGGCCCTGAATTTCTTGAATTTTTGCTTTTCCTAATTAATGACGGTTCGGGTCATTACACGGTGTCTACTATATACCGTGTTTTTACTTATACTACACTTCTGCCCCCTACAAATCTCAGCTTGTGTTATAACTATTGATTGGAGTCGTGCGGAGTAGCTTAGAGTTTTTGGAAACTTGGGTGAGATCCTAGCGTCAAGAGTTGTGAGTTTCCATCTATTTTTGGCTAGGCTTAATCTTTATGTTGTATTCAAAGACATCCTCTGCTTATCTTGTATTGGTAGAAGTCTTGTACTCTTATGTTGGATTAAATTCTCAACTAGTGACTAATACTAGGTCTTTGGATTGTTTCTATATTGTTTTCGGTTGATTATCTTTTCTTCTCTTGATGTAAGTTTTACGCTTTTAATTGTTGGCTTCTGCTTGGTAGCTCGTTGCTTATGAGTCCGAGCTAAGGGTTTGGCTTACCTACTAGTGGGATATAGTAGATGCCATCATGACCTGAAAAACTGGGTCGTAAAAAATATAATTTGAGGGACATGTCATACGCCAAGGTGAATTCTATTATCAAGTGTCGTCTTGCATGTCGAAATGGATGCATGGAAAAATATGTCCCCCATGGATCCCGGACTGAGAGACAACATGTGTGTATCATTAGGTAAGATATGCATCACTACATGTTTAATTACATTTCATTACACTACATATCTATATCATTTGTGAACTTGTGAGTGACTTTCTGTGGAACTAGTGATTGATGACTTGATCTGATGTACTATTGATCTGTAATTGTTGGAGAGTTGTTATTGAGCTATGAGATATTTAAATTGTGCACTGTTAGGTTGGGCTGATTTTTACATGTTGTAGTTGTGGAATTTCGGTTCGAGTGGCAGAAGTTAATGTATTCTATACTCTTAGCTTTGTGTTTAAGAGTTTGCTTATTGAGTACCGCGTGGTTTGATAATCACCCCTTGCTTCTACATTTTTGTAGCTTACTAGCCCATTTTTAGAGATTTGTGAGGCGGTTGTTTATCATCTCGGCTGACTTTCTTACTCCTATTTATGATCTTGTTCTATTTTAGAGACAAACATCATTTGGGAGTTATGTTTTCTTTCAACTCTAGTGTAATACATTAGAGGTTTGTGCATGTGACAACTAGGTTTTGGAGATTTAGTTAAGTTGACTTGTAATCCACATATAAATTGTTATTCAATTTTTTTTGTTATAGTTTATTTTTGCATTTTTTCATAATGATTGGGTATTAGACTGACTTGTCTTGGTGGGATAAGACGAGTGTCATCACGTCTATTTTTGAGTCGTGACAAAAAGTAATGTGTTTGTAATATGATATAAAATTATTGGTGTCAAATTATTTTAGAATCTCAACAATATTCATAATTCACAGTCATTTCATCGAGTGCATTACCAAATATGACATGACCTAAACAGTTCCAAAATGTCATATTCATAATTCAGGGACATTTCATCATCATTCCTCTTAAATTACCTACCTACACATGGAAAGAAGAGACCAACATTAGTAAGAATATTTGGTGTGTGCCAAATTATTTTAGAATCTTTTCATTCCAAAGTAAAATAATCTCCACTAATTAATTAGGGAGGAAAGCAGAATAAAAAAATTATAGGGTGTGTTTGGTATGAAGGAAAATGTTTTCTTGGAAAACAAGTAGATTTTTGACCTATTTTCTCATGTTTGGTTGGTGAGTAGAAAATATTTTCCGGAAAAGATTTTTTAGTGTTTGATTTATGAATAAAAAATGTTTTTGAGAAAATATCTTTTATTTTTACTAGAGAGTACAAAATAATTTTTGAAATTGAAAATATTTCTTAAAAACAAACTTAATTTTTTTTGGGTGGGGAGGTCGGGGGGGTGAAAAAATAAAATTTTGAACTTGAAATTATTTTTTAAATACAAACTTAAATTTTTTTGGGAGGTGGGGGTGTTCGATGGTAGGGGTGGAAAAATAAAATTTTGAAGTAGAAAATATTTTTTAAAAACAAATTTCAAAAATGTTTTTGGAGAGTGTGGTGGACTGGTAGGGGGGCTGATTGGGGGGAGGTCGAGGGTAGGGGGTGGGGTAAAAAA
>JAJOOB010045274.1:0-11772 GCA_029582485.1 Solanum tarapatanum | reverse complement strand
CTAGATGAAGATGATGTGATTACCTTGGTTATGACCCTCAACAGTATGTCTTGATGTTGAAGAGGTAGCTTTGAAATGTTAGCTAAGAAGTTAGGTGCCATATTTTCTTTATCCTGCAACAATAGATAGTAGAATCAGCAAGGTAATTACGTCTGCCTTGCAAAATGATGTCAAATTCACCCAAATATATATATATATGAGCTTCACTTGCTGTGAAGCCAATATTAACTCATACCTCCTTTCTTGTACGATCAACTGCCATCTCAACATACATGATGCAGAAATTCCTAACCATCGATGAGGCATTAGATTCCATATACAACTGCCACAAGTCAGATAATGGCAAACCAATGTCATTCTGGTGCTTCACTCTCTTGTTCACATGGCTTAGAATCTCAAGTACCTAATGGAAAGAACACAAGTACAGCTTAACAAGTGTTCAAAAAATTAAGCAACAAACATACACTACCACGCAATTCAAATTTGAGAATGCAACTAAAGAACTTCATAGGGAGTGCAAGACTCATCACTCATCACTCATCCCAGGCTAGAAGCATACTGCCCATGTTTAGTGAAGTACTAAGTAAAGCAATTAAGTGTCAAGAAAAGATAAAATTGAAAGACCCATTAGGGTATAAGTCTTGAGAAAGGGGAAAATGATTAGTTTATATTAGTCCTACCACTGATATAGAGTAATTCAAGAAAAGAGAGTAAATTTGGTTAACAGGAATCAAAGAAACGAGAAAATTAAGAGACCCAATTGGGAAAAATCATTACTTTGTTGCGGACAAGAGGAGCAGGAGATGAAAGGGAAGCAATGGAGAGAGGGAGAAGTTTGGTGAGCAAGTCTTGTAGCTTGGAGTCATCGCAAAGTGCGAGCCTTGTGAGCATTCGATCAAGGAGTTCCTCTATCTCAACATCTGATTTTCCAGATAGCATAGATGACCAAGACGATGCCGTAGTTGAAGAGGAAGAAGAAGAGTCCGCCATTTTTTTTCTTTTCTTTCTCTGTTGTCTGTGTGAAAACCTTGGAGAGATCGTTTAATGTAGGTTTTGTACCTGGACTTCGCAAAGACCCCTCTCCCAAGTGATGGTTTAGAGTATATATGCTAACCTCTTTCTCAAGAAATTGGCTTATACATATTTTTTCACCAAATTGCTACAGTTGTCTCCAAATGTTGGGGTCTTCATTTTTTTGTTGTTCCCATAAGTTTTTTAAATAATAAGTTGGGGCGGCTCAAAGTCGAATTGAAATTAATAATGGGTTATTGGTTCAATGATTTCAGTAACGATTTTGATTTATTTTATCATTGGATTATGTCTGAGATTTTTTCTTAATAGATTAACACTGATAACCTGATACCAAATTAAATAATTATATTAATATTGTTTGATATATAAAGTCCTTGACTTAGAGTTTAGTTTCATATTTTTATTTTTTATTGTCTCATTACTCTCGGTTATTCTACAATATGACATTGTTTGCTCTTGAGCAAGATGTAATATGGCAATTCATATTCATAGTTCATTTGGTTTGTCACTTTGTTTTTAAGTGATTTTCAAAAAAAAAATTGTCAAATCTTAACGAGTAAACCGATAACAGAACTAATAACGATCAATAATCGATAAGTCAATATCTTAATGGTCTATAACGGTTTAGCATGTCTACAAATCGATAAGACGATAATCGATAAACTTCAAAACCGAACCGACCAATACGCAGCCCTATAATATGCTTTCTTTTATTTTAAGTAGTGTAAAAATATGTTTTTGTCCTTTTACCCCTTAAGTATTTTTAAAAAGAGCAACTTACAAAAACGAGTAAATGGCTATTATTTTAGGGTTATTAGATTAGAATAGCTATAAGTATTATATTTACCCAAAATAACTATAGTTTCCGTCTAAATTTCGTTGTATTCAAAGTATTTATAGGTATTTAAATAAAATACAATGATACAGTTTTAAATATGATGCACTAAATAAGGGGGGTTTGTTATTATAATTATCCTTTAATTATGCCATTTAAACTCTCAACTTCCCATTATTAAATTAACAAGAAATAATGACCTCTTCACAACATATACTTTAAGATTCCTATTAGTTTAACAAAAAAATTGGGATACAACATACTCAAAATCTGATTTCTTGCATACAATAAATACATTATGTGTATATTTAGCATGTTAATACAACTATTAAATACACACATGAATAGTATAGGTATACAAATGATAGTTATACATAAGAATACAACAATTTACTAACATACATTGGATACAACATACTCAATATATCCACATTTTAAACTTCTTTTAATAATTCAATACATGTGACAATGACATCTAATACAATAGAAGTATCCAAGTATACAAATATTCTAATGTATAAAAATCTGAAAAGTATTAAAAAAGTAATAATTTCTTCCTCTTATTCAAATTATATAATATTCATATGAATACAACAATTGACTAACATACTTTGAATACAACAATTGACTAACATACTTTGAATACAATGAACTCATATATTTGTTTGAACAATATAAGTATTAATGTATGAAGCCTAGCAATATGGCAAAATGAAACTAAAACAATACAATTATACAGGTGTAAAATCCATCAATATGTCATTACGAATCTTTGTTCGCTTCTCGATCTCCTTTGCAATAATAGAGCCTGAAATTTTGGATTGCTCTTGAGTGATACACAAATCAAGCGAAGGTACTTTTTTCGATAATTTATCAAAAAAATGTGTACATCTTGTGACCCTCTTCAAAGTACTAGCTTTCGTCATTGTAATGGTGAAAATAACCTCCAATCGAAACCCTATAAAGATAGATGAGTGTATACGATTATAACTTTTGATGAAAAAGGGGGGGAAATGGAATTAGAATATATTTGATGAATCTGAATCACAAAATAGCTCATGAAATCATGCAAAGGATCGTTAATTGTAAGGAAATTTGGGGGAAAGAGACGATGATTTAGGGATAGATTGAAAGAGAAACTTTGAAGGTGGAAACTAGGAACATTGAAGATAAAAGGGGGATGAAAAAACATGATTAGGCGCGTAGAATTGTATTTGCAATTTAATAATTAAATAAATTCATAAAAAATGTATATGTGAGAATAAATGAGAAAAATATTATTGAAATTGTGTGTCTACATTATTACATTTAGACTTTATTTATAGACGCTACATTAAACTCCTTTTTTTCAAATAGGATTCCTATTCCTATTTTATTCTAAATAGGATTGTAATACTATTCTTATTCTAACACTCATCATCAAGCCAATGCATACAAATCATATGTACCTAGCTTGTTACAAATGTAATTAATACAAGGACCAGTGAAGGACTTGGTAAAGATATCTCCAAACTGATCATTTGACTTCACAAATTTTGTAACAATATCTCCTAAGGGTATCTTTTCTCTGACAACGTGGCAGCCAATCTCAATGTGTTTAGTCCTTTCACGAACACGAGATTTGATGTGATATGAAGGACCACTTGATTATCACATACAAATTCCATCAGACCAATTTCGCCAAATTTTAACTCTCTCAGCAACTGTTTGATCCAAACTAGCTCACAAGTTGCTACAACCATTGCTCGATATTCTGATTCTTCACTAAATCGAAAAACCACACTCTATTTCTTAATCTTCTATGACACCAAATTATCTCCTACTAAAATACAATATTCGAATGTCGTACGTCTATTAGAGGGTGATCATGCCAATCAACGTTTGTATATCCAGCGATATACCCATGACCTTGATCCTCGAAAAATAGTGATTTACCAAGAGCTGACTTTATATACCATAGAATACAAAAAATTACATCCCAATGACTATCACAAAGATAAGTCATAAACTGACTTACAACACTCACAGAAAAGAGATGTCAGGTTTAGTCATTGTGAGATAATGCAACTTTCCAACCAGTCGTCTATGCCTTTTAGGATTACTGAGTGACTCCCCCTTGTTGACACCCAATTTTGGACCTCCACAATATACATTAATCATCGAGATTCTTCAATTTAAACGATTTAAAATAATTAGTTTTATAAAATTTCAAAAATAGTTCGCAGGTTATTTTAAATATTTTCGTCACTTTTTATAAAAAATAAAATAAATAATATATGTGTTTTAGATAATTTTATATATAATTAGTACATTTTATAAACATTCGAAAATCATCTCAGAAAATTTTTAATTTTAGTAAGTATTTTTTTAAATTAGATTAGTTTAAATTATGGTTATAATTTTGAATCATTAGTTTACAATTAAGTTAATTATTTTATTTCGTTAAGATTAAGAAGCTCGTTAATTAATTAATATTAATTCGTCTTATTTAAGTTTTAGCTGAATTTGTTAATTTAACTCAATTTGGCTATTTCTTAAACTCCAAAATCTAACCAATCTTTGACCCCCAACTTAACTCAATTTTGAACCCAAATTTTCAGTGGCCCACTTCATAACTCTCAGACTCAATTCTTTTCACCAATTCCTACACCAATTGGCCCATTTTTTGAGCCCATTCCAGTAACCCATTTCAATTCCATCTCCAACAAAAGATACCCACCAGCAAATCCAATGCAATACCAGCAGACCCCTGCACGCATTTTCTTCTTCCAGCGAAGAACGCGTATATTCCAAACTCCAGGAAAAATCGAAACCCAGCAAAAATCGATTTGAGTCCATCTCCAATTGCGCGTGCGCGTCATCTTCCTTATATTCCCTCGTACAATTCCAGCAGGTGCATCGTCGTCCTTCGCAGCCAGGTGTCAAAATCGTGTGTCTTTGGTTCATCATTGCCCTTGAATCGGACGGATACCATTCTCATTCCGTTGACAATGGTACGAATTCCAGCTGTTGGCAACCTTATCCTCAAGGGAAGTTTGAACTTCAAATTTTGAAAATTCATCTGATTCCCCACCCGATTTTACCCTCATCTTTTCCCCCCAAATCTGCCCTAGCTCCCTCTATATAAGCTCTTCTCTTTTTTAGTGTTAGAGGTTGGAGAAAAATATTGAAGAGAAATATAGAGAAAGCAAAAGATAAACTGAGGTTTTACATTTAAGAAATTCGAATACAATTCTCTAGTCTCAAGTTCTTGAAGGGGTCTTTATTCGAAGTCGGTTCGGACATTCTGATTTGTCATTTGAGTTTGAAGTTCTTGGATTTTTCGTGTGGTGGTGGAAGTCAGTCGTCTCCAACTCGTTGTTGTCCTAGTCGCTGCCCGGAGAAAGGTAACGCTTCTTCCGTCGTAATATTTTCCTCGTCTCTTCTTCTATTTCGATGTGATGTTTTCCAATGTCGTAAAATTCTCGTTATGTGGTTGTTTGTTATTAGATGTTAGTTGGATGGTGATATTAACATAATACAAATTCTTGTCCGATTTCATGGTGTAATCTCATTGTGAATTAAATTTTTACCGCCTTGCGGATGTGTTGTTGCTTTTATATTCTTTTGTTCGAATTTGTTATATCATTTGCCTCTCGTTTGCTTGTCTGCTTATCTAGATATAGTAGAATTTATGTTTTTCTTTCATTCTCTTTTCGAAAATGAGACAGATCTCGGAACTGATTAATTTGGAGGATGAATATTGTTTTATCTATTGTTTGTCGGCTGTACTCATTTGGTTCTCCGTTTTGCAGTTCTATGAGTGTCCTGTTGTTTAGTGTGTCGTGTTTGAATCGAATTTAACTCTCCATTCTGTTTAGATTTTAGTCGAAGGATGCCTATCATTTGCAATTTTTTAATGTTTGCTCAACTCCAAGATGGGTGTTTAGTTTCGTATGTTAAGAGATATGTAATGATATAAGCCTTTGTATGTGTTCACAATATCTTCATTTCCATCTTAAGATTGCTCACTGATAGCTTCTATTCTCCATTTTCTTAGTTAACTTACTGTATTGTTGGTAGACATTATGTTCCTATTGTTTAAGGCATTAATATGAATATTAGTATCATCCTTCTTTAGCATGTCGTGATGAATACACATATTCGTTAAAGATTGGATTGTTTTATTTGATCTTAAAAATTAGTGTGAACTTGATCGTATCTGTCTTTGTTATGCACAAGTTGTGTGTTGACCCATTTATTTTATAAGCAACATATCTACGTGTTTAATTTATTTATTCATGTTAAAAAATTTCAAAGTTTGATTGGTCTTTATTTTTCCCAGCACATCTTTTTTTTATTTCTGTTAATATGGATATATACGTCTCATTTCCTTCCTTTGTATAATCTAGTATATTCTCTCCCTGTTTCTCTTAATTGGTTTATAAATTAACTCTTCTCCCTTTACTTTGTTTGCATGTGAAATCTGCCCAAGTTCTACATGAACTCCTATGTTCTACCTTGCATATCGAAATAGGCCAAAGAGGCCTAATTCTTTTTTATCGAGTCAATCGGATCAATAAAAATCGAAGAATAGGTTCCCTAAAGTCGACGTACAGGTGTTCGGAGCGGGAAAAGAGGGTGGATACGCACGATATACAGTGATATACATCAGTCGTATACACTGTATATTGCATTGAAAATGGGCTAAAAGAACCTTAAATTTTCAGCTTTTGTATTGTTGTAATTATTGGGCCAAAAGCCCATTTATTTTGATTATTATTGTGTTAGTGTAGGACAAGTACCAAGTGTTGGGCCAAAGGTCCAAAAAGCAAAAGTCAGGCCCAAGTGCCGATCCAGGCGAACAGAAACCGGACTTGGGCCCAGATCCTCTCTTCTTTGTTACTTAATTTCCCTTGCGTTTATTTGTTTAAATTAATACTGAGGTTTTTTTCCTAATTCAATTCCCCAAAAGATGAATCAATCATATCTTTTTAAAATTAAATAAAATATATTTTATTTTACTTGACTTTAGGATATTTAATTTTTTTACTTATGTAACATCCTTATTTCCCTTCCCCTAATGAGTTCAAAAGTGGTTTATTTCCTCTATTTATTCAAGTATGTGTATTTTTTTTAAAATTGTTTAGCCAAGTAGTTAATTACCGGATAACCGCATGTTAGCGGACATTTCGGGTGCTTTCAAATCCTTCTCGAAATGCTAATATGAACCCCGAATCCCCATTAATATTTTCATTAGATTTCTGTTTTAATCCTTTGAAAAGAAATAGTTTTCTTGATTTTACTTTAAAAAATAAGTGGCGACTCTTAAAAACTCGTTGTTTTTCCTATTTTAAATAAAAACACCCCTGTCCCGGAAGGAGTTTAACATTTGGATCCATATGAGTGTCAATGAGTTTACATCCCATCATTCTTGTATCCTCGAGAATGTCTAAGGAAACTTGCATTGAGAAATAACAATATCTGATCTAGACTAAGCAACCTCAATACCTAGAAAATATTTTAGTTTGTCAAGGTCTTTAGTTTGAAAATGCTTAAAGATATGTTGTTTCAAATTAGTGATATCATCTTGATCATTGTCGGTGATAACAATATCATCAACGTAAACAACTAAATAAATACATCAATTTGATGCAGAATACCGACAAAACATAGAGTGATCTGCTCCACTATGAGTTATGTCAAACTCCTGCATTACCATGCCAAACTTTCCAAACCGGGCTCAATGAGACTGTTTGAGACCACAGAATGACTTACGCAATCGACATACAAGGCTACTACTACCCCTAAGCAACAAAATCAGGTGGTTGCTCCATGTAGACTTCTTTCGCAAAATCATTATATAGAAAAGCAATTTTAATGTCTAACTGATGAAGAAGCCAATGACGAACGACAATCATAGATAGAAAAAAATGGACATATGTTAGTTTAGCCAAAAGAGTGAAAGTATCACTATAATTGAGCCCAAATATTTGAGTATATCTTTTGGCAACAAGTCGAGCCTTAAGTCCACCAACCTGACCGTCTAGATAAATTTTGACTGCATAAATCCAACGACAACATTAGATTTACCTACAGGAGGGAGACAAGTTCCCAAGTACCACTTATATGTAAAAGAGACATCTCCTCAAGCATAGACTGCCTCCGAAAGAGAAAATTCTTCACATATAGTCTTAGGAATGAAGATAGAGGACAAAGATGATACAAAGACATAATCGGGTGATGAGAGACGATGATAACTCAAGAAAATATAATTTAGGTTAACATTTCTAATGGATCGTATACCTTTTTGAAGTGCAATCAATTGGCTAGAAAAAGGCAAGTCCACAATAGAAGCAGGGTTCGGCACATGATATGAATCATCTGGATTAGTGTTGAGTGTGAATGACGATGATAAGTCAAGAGTGGTGGCACTACAATCGGAGATGTAGAAGTAATTGTAGATTCCTCAATAGTACATACAGATAAGACTTGAGGTATGGGTAAGACCTCAGAGACATCAGAATGATCAGAAGATGTATAGTAAGGTTGAGATTCAAAGAATATGACATCGGGGGACATAAGATATTGACGAAGATCAGGTAAATAGAAACGATACTCTTTTTGAACTCGAGAGTAACCAAGACACATTTGAAAGCACGAGGGGCTGCTTTCTCTTTACCAGGGATAAGTTATGAACAAAACATGTGCTCCCAAAGACACGATAAGGGATAGAGTAGAAGATGAGAGTATTCTTTAATTAAATAACAAGATGCAAGGACTGTATTGTCCCAAAAACGCAACGGAATATAGATTCAATTAGGAGAGTACGAGCAATCTCAATGAGATGCTTATTCTTCCTTTCTGTTACACCATTCTACTGAAGGGTATTCAAACGAGATGTTTGGTGAATAATTCCTTAGGGAGTCATAAATTCCTGAAGCTAAGAGGATAAGTATTCTAAGGCATTATCACTACAAAAAGTACGAATAAGAACACCAAACTGATTTTGTATTTCAACAAAAAAACTTTTGAATTTAGAAATAACTCAGAACGGTCTTTTATTAAGAAAATCCAAATATATCTTGAATAATCATCAATGAAGCTAACAAAATAACGAAAACTTAAAGGTGAACTGACTCTACTAAAACCCCAAATATCATAATGAACTAATGAAAAAATAGATTGGGACGACCCTTAGTACTATGGAAAAAGGTAGCACATATGTGTTTCTCAAGTTGACATGGCTCACAATGTAATGTGGATAAACTAGGCAAACTAGGCACCATCTTCTGTAGCTTGGATAAACTCGGATGTCCCAAACATTTGTAAATTAGGGCTAGAGAATTTGTTATGGAACATGTTGTAGGAATTTGAAGAGGTTAGATAGTAAAGGCCTTGTAATTCATATTCTGTGTCAATCATTTGCCTTGTATTGTGGTCCTACATGAGGAAAAAAATCATCAAAAAATAATTATGCCACAATGTAGGATGCGTCAAACAACTAAAGATGGGAGAATCGAGGACATAAAGAACAAAGTCTAAAGTGACAAAAGAGAGGGGTTTGGCTTTTCCAACCCATTTTGGCTTTGTTTGGATCTCATTGGCTAAAGTAATAATTGGAAGAAATTGTGAATAAACAACATCATACAGAAGTGATTTGTTACAAAAATATGATCAAAAGCGTATGAGTCCATGACCCATGACCCAAAAGTACTAGACTGCAAAACACAAGCAAAGTATTACCCGCAACACAAATAGAAAAAGAAAAGGAAAAGTGACATACGATTATGCAAGATGGGTGTCATTATTACAAAATCTAATTTGTGATTATTTCAAGCTCACATCAATTAATATTGTTTCGGGTAGAACATAGAAGTGGTAGGAAAATGTCATTTTTTATTGCAGTAAAGATGTTTTTTCGTCGGATAATATGGTGACTAACAGTCCTCTCCATTTTTCCTTTGACTTTTATTATCTTTTCATCATCTTTATTGAAAAAATTAAACACCAATGATGAAATTCATTACCAACGCAGTTCAAAAAGCATATATTTGCCGTCAGAAAATGCTTTTTCACTGGAAAAGATGGTGGCTAAGAGTAACCATCTCTCCCTCTTTCTTTTTTCTTTTCATATTTATTACCTTCTCATTATTCCTATTAAAAAAACAAACACGACGACAAAAATAACTATCAATGTTGTCGTAGAAGACTGGAGAAACAAAGAATTGAATAGAAAATAAAATTTGAAAAATAGGAAAGGAATATAAAAATGAAAAAGTACAATAAAAAGAGAAAAAAATAAAAATAAAATACCTTAGTTCATCTCTCTCACTCTCCTTGAGAGAGTGAACTACATTTTCACTGTCAGGTGGCCATAAATGATATATTAATATCAATATAAAATTATTTAGAAGGGTCATAAGACTTCCACAAAATTTAGATATCTTCTTAACAAACAAATACTAATTTAACGAAGACTTTATATATTTTCTCTTTAATGAATAAAATTACTCCAAACAAAAAACTGGAGAGAGAGGAACATCTCCATATTCCAGGTGGGACTTGTTACCCAACCTTTCCACATGCATTTGTTCTCCATTGACTAATTTGTAATGGCAATCATTAATCCAATTATAAAATATCATGATTAACTAATTTCACTTTTAAGTGGAGTAAATAAACTAGATATTTTATGTGATTAAGTGTATCTTTCATGCAAAATAAAATATTGAGACACATTATACTTTGTTTGGATGGTTGTTATCCCATTATGTTATATTATGTTATTTACAATGTTTGATTTTTATTGTTACTTAAATTTTATTGTATCGTATCGTTTAAATCCATCGTTAGGTAACGACGGAAAGACCCAATCTATGTAATGTTCGATTTGGTGTGATCGCGCCGTTATCTTAATATTTTCTTCTCATTTTATCTTTATTTATTATTTAATAATTATATTTCATCTTTTATCCTATCTTTTCATAATAGCTCTACCCTTTAAACTACTTTTCTGGTAGATTTATCACTCAAATTATGGATGTACGACATTATGTAACAACAAAGTACGATACAATCAATCCAAACATTGTATTCATTAAAACAATATAATACGATACAATACAACACAATATAATACATTATGAAACAATAATTAAGTAACAAACCTCTCAACAAAGTGTTAAAGTTGTTCATTTATAAGGAGCCAGATATAGTAATGTTGCTGAGAAATTCAATTACTATCCACCACATAATAACCATATAACATTATTTGCTTCTATAAAAAAATCTTTGTACTATAATACATACATACATAACTTTGTTTACAAACCAAACGGACTCCAAAAAGATAGTAAATCCAAAAAATGAACCAAAAAAATGAAACTAAAGTCCTATAATCAACAAATACCAAAAACTAACGCAAGCATAACGAATACCCAATTCAATTGAATACCTAAAACCTTAGAAAACATCGATAGTGAAATTGAATTTGAAGGTTCAGGACTATCATCAGTACTCACATCACGTGGATGATCGAACGAAGCAGGAACAATCGTATCCGGTGCTGATTCTTCATCACCAGAAATCGGACTAGTGGGAGCCATTGAGTCATCGTCAGACGGATCCTTAAGGGCTCGAGGCAATCCTTGACCATGCGTTACGTTAATTTTAAAATGTTGACCGTTTTCACACTGTTCACCATCGTAATCGCTAGAGAAAAAATATGTAGGTCCAACTTTTAATAGTGGCACTGCTACTGTAACTGGAAAAATTGAAGTTGAAGATGGATCTGCAGATACCCATTGTGTGGTATCATTGTCTAACGCATTGTTGTAGTCACAACTTTTGTATGTGGTAAAGTTGTAAGTTTGAGTGATTGAATGGTTATTGTCTGTATTAAAAACTGCATAATTAAACACACA
>JAJOOB010045254.1:0-11719 GCA_029582485.1 Solanum tarapatanum | reverse complement strand
ATTTACTACTCAGCTCTATTTTGACATTAGTAGTGTCAACACTTAAGTTACTTCCCATTAGAATGATCCTCCTTTAGTTCATTTCCCCCTTAAGATAATTAAAATATTAATAATAAAAATAATAATAATAAAATGATAATAAATAAAAATAATAATAAAAAAAATGAGTTTTTCTTATTTAGTTAATTTTTTTTCTCAAACTTAGTCAAAGTCATTTTAGTCAAATCGCCGGTCAACCGCAAGTTAGCGGACATTCCGAGGGCCTAACACCTTCTCGGACTGTACATTGAACTCAAACCCTTTTTCAATTGATTTTATTTGTTTGAGTCTTTTGAAAACCTTATGTTTTTGCTTGATTTTTTACTAAAAAATTAAGTGGCGACTCTGTTCTTTTGGAAATTCGATTTCTCTAAAACCATAAGTTTAATCGATTTTTTGAAAACTTAGTCATTTTTTCTTTTATATATATTTTTGAGTAAAACAGAAAATGGCGACTCCGCTAGGAATTTAATTAAGTTCTAACCATAAGATTTGACTTATTTGACTGATTGTTATTAATTGTTGAAATGTTTATCTGTGCTAAACGTGTTTAAATTTTTTATAACTGTCATTGCATTTCATGTCATATTCTCTTGTATGTATAGTATATTAAAGGACGGTTTTACGAAACCGCAACTGGACTTTTTTATACTCAACCCTTTTTTGAAACGATTGACAATTTATTGGTTCGTCATGCATCCAATGGTTGTCGTGAATTCCAGCCTAAGTTGTCCACTTGGGTTTCCGGTCTTTCGAAGCCATTCTTAGTCAACTACCGTAGAGCGAAACCAAATCCAGACTTTTAGCGCATTTTGAACTAGGTTGGCCCAACACCCAAGGCGTGTTGGGCCAATTAGAAGCCACCTTGTGTCTATTTGGCCCATTTTCCAATAAAAAAGACAATCATGCTTACGTGTTTAATTAAAGGATGTATATGTCATTTTAAACAAATTAATTATCTAATGGGGGTGGGGGAAACTTACATTTGTCTATTTTTCTTGTAGGATATATCCAACACATGAGCCTTTGAGAACTCGAATGGTGACTATACCTGACCCTTATCTTCAAGTTTGGTGGAAGTTCATGAACAACGGGGACAAAAGAAAAGCTCAGACACATAGGCAATCTCCCGTCATTGATGGAAATTGTGGCTTGGCCCGGTTTAATTGGAATAATGGTAAAGTTTTGGGACATCGACAATATGGTATTTTGGTTCGAGGAAATGGAAATGACACCGACAATTGAAGAAGTAAGGGAAGTTACGAGAGTGTTGACATGTGTAACAAAAGGAGGTTCAAACCCGATATAGATCTACTTTTCCCAAAAACATGGGTTTTTGTAGAAATTAAAGAAAACTTGTCACTCGTCAAAACTGATTGGATGGACAAGCTGCCCGGGCCAAACATTCCACTTCGAAAGCTTGATTACTGATTCGGACGTGCAAGAGCCTATGAAAAGTTCAAAGAAGAGTTTATCTCAGAAGAAAAATGGAAGGAGAAACGTCCTCCTGCCTTTGCGATATGCCTACTTGGGACGATGGTATTTCCCCAGGGACCAAACTACATTATCCATCCAAGTGTAGTAATGGTCACTCATGCTATCTTTTATGGAGTGGGCTACGGGTCAGCAACCAAGTACTACACTTTGGCACCCATGATCTTGGTCGACATTTAGAGGGCTTTGGACAAGTGTCAAAGCGGAGAACGTTTCTTTCAGGGATGCAACCTGATACTTCAGTGGTGGATGATGAAGCACTTAATCAAATCACATAATCCAGAAGGACCAGACCCGTTGAGACGATCAGACGAACTTGCAGGTCACGATTGGTGGATGTACCATAATCATTGCAACAAAACTGGAAGTCTAAAATTCTGGTATCCAAGACTTCAAGGGCTAAGAAAAGAAAATGTCTAGTGGTCAATAGAATGTCTAGTGGTGACAAAGCAAATGGTGATTCGAGCGCAAAAAACCCCTTACTTGATATTTTCCGGATTAAGAGAGACTAGACCATATGCTCCCGGTCGAGTCCTTATACAACTAGGAGGGAAACATGAGATTCCCCAAATCGCGTACATGAAGAAATTTGCGACCGATAATGAAAATGGACGAGTTTCTTATGCTGAAGACATACGTAGAACATGGAAGACTCGAAGGGTATTAGGTGAGCCGGTACAAAACAGATTCTGTCCTGAATGTTCTAAGGATTACAAGGAATGGTTGAAGAAGAGCCTCGTCGGAACTATCAAGCCTGGTCCAAATGTTCCCCATATTGTTGCAGATGTTGGGGCCAAGCATCAAATTCGACTTCAACGACTCCAAGAGAAGTATGACAAGAATGAGTTGGACCATCAACGCCGACATTCAGAGGACGCCAAAGTCATAGATCAGTTGAAGCAAGAGCTACGAAGAGCCAGACAATGCATGTTAGAACTAGATGATAGCATGGAGCAACATATTCAGTCGGTCGAGAGGTTCAGACATCAAGAAGGGGCTCGGTTGGCAAGAGATCACCTATGGGTGAACATATATGCTATGTGGGAAGAGGTCAACATCGCCAAGAGAGCCAGACTTGGTGAAGGATTAGGAGGAGCTTGAAGTTTGTTATCATCCCCTGCGTGGGATTGCTTTATTTGTACTTTGCTTTGTAATTTACTTTCCGAACTCATTTCCCAAATTTTATGTTTGTCAGAAATTTTTGAATGCTATTAATGAAATGTTTTGGGGGATAATGAATTGGCTTAAAAAGACATATACATCCTTCAATTCGCTAGGCCTACCCTTGGCACAAAAGGGTCACATGCATGTTTAGGACGCGATATTTGTCTGTTTACTTGTGTGGTTTAACTGTTTATGTGGTATGTTGTTTTGAATGAGGACATTTTTAGCCTACTCTTTTTTAAAAAATTTCTGAAAATATCTCTGCAATGCCAAATACAAGTCACTACCAAAATGTCTGACAAAATTCCACGAGTCTTGAGTTTCTCAGCCAGAAAATAAATCCTACTACCAAATCCTAAAACATTACTCTATCATCTCAGGAAAGATAAAATTGCTGCTAAGATGGAAAAAGGCAAGAACATCGAGATGAAGACAACTGAGGAGAATTTAAGGATGAAACCGCGTAGATTCAAACAAGAGATTTGAGATATGGGAGAAAGAAGAATAGAAGTAGAACTAGCCACCGCAGCTGTGCAAGCCAAAAGTGCAGCACTAAATGCGGAGTTAGCGGCTAAGATGGCAAGATACGCTATTATGAACAAGGAGACGGTTGCTAGGCGGAAGGAACATGTTGTCTTCAACAAGGATATAACCCTGGGGATTCAGAAAATACGTGGAAAATGTTGTTTCTTGGGTCAAGAAACCAATAGTGGCCCCAAAGACACTCACCTTGGAGCTACTGAAGAATATACTGGGGAGGAAATTGTCTATAGGCCTCCTCTCTAGGGACGGTGGAATGAAGGGAATGAGAAAATCACCCTCGAAGCATATGAGTTTACCCTCCGTGACTAATGCAGCAGTCAGAAGAAGAAGCTTTGATGAAGGCAGAACCTATCTTTTAGGAGCTTTATTGCATGTTTTCCTTTCACTTTCCTTGTAATCAATCAAATGAATGAACGAAAATGAAAATTTCCTTTGTATTCGAACTACGTAGGGCCTGGATTCTCCTTAGAAGATATGTAAGTAGCCTTTCAAGACCCAATCCCTATTTTTTCAAATTTTCTTTTCCCCCTTTCATTCTACAAGGAAACATTAAATTTATATCAATAGGTGCTGGGAGATGCAGCAAGAAGACCTTAGCACAACGTAGTTTAACCTTTCTAAGTCACTAGCCTCAAAATAAAATGAGCAAATTCCTGCTTGTTCAAAATCATCAGTCCCCACTATTCGTGGGTTAACATATCCTCAAACAAAGCAACTCTTATGTGTTTATATGCCCTCTATCTGATATTTTGCATTATTTGCCCTAAAACAAAACTAACAGATTTGCCTTTGAGTTGTTTTCCTCTACTGGTAGTTAGAACTGATCTGTGTTGATAAGCTGGTTGAACACCCCTATTTTACAAGATCAAAAGGGCCTACAAATTCCTTCCCCAGTCAAAATTCTCAGAACGGAAAAGCAGCAATGAGTGATAACAATAAAGAGATTTTCCTTACCGATGTTGTCGTGGCTTAGCCCGTCATTGCTGATCAGAATGAACTAATCATGCAGTTGATGCAACAGATCACCGAGATGAGGGTTGAAATGTAGAGAGACAATATATGCCTGATTCGGGTTTTGCTTTCAATGCTCCAGCAGACGGAAGGCCTCCACTTCACTTTCCTTCTTTAAACGCAAAACAAGCTCAAAATCCACCCTCCACTCCTGCTCATAACCCCTAAATCATCGACCTAACCGCCCAATATCCCCATTATGCATCCACCTCATATCAGACACCACCCCCTCCTCAAAATACCATCTTCCAAGTGCCACTTCCTCCCCAAAATGTCAACCTCCAAATTTTTCCACCCCCTCAAAACCAAAACGTTAACAACCCCCAAGCTTTCCTCCGTCACCAAAATCAATATACCAACCCCCAGACCTTCCCTCAAAACTACCAAACCACTAAAAATACCCAAAGTCCCTTCATTGATCCACCCCTACCTCAAAAAGTCACTTTCCAAATCCCGATCCCCAATGAGCATGACGCCAATGGTTTTGAGCTCGACCACTATGAGGAGTGAGAGAGAGAGAGTGGAGGTCAAAGGAAGAGTCCGCCAAGCTGGATATGAAAGAAGAGATCCAAAAGGACATGAAAGAGATACAGTGTATTCCTGAAGTCGCCGATTTGAGTTATGAGAATTTGTGCATTCATCCGAATTTGGACCTCCCGAAAGGGTTCAAGGTGCCAAAATTCGACGTTTTCGGAGGAATAGGGAATCCCTTAGTGCATCTGAGGGCCTACTATGACAAGCTCGTGGGAGTTGGAAGAGATGAAGCTTTATTAATGCGTCTTTTTAGCCGAAGTCTGAGTGGAGAGGCTTTGGAATTGTTTACATCGCATGAAACAAGGCAGTGGCCTAGCTGGAATGCTCTGGCTAAGGACTTTATTGAACGATTCACCTACAATGTAGAGATTGTTCCTGATCGTTATTCCTTGGAAAAAATGAAGCAGAAATCAAATGAAAGTTACAGAGAATTTGCATATAGATGGAGAAAGGAGGCAGCTAGAGTTCGGCCTCCAATGTTTGAGAAGAAAATTGTCGAAGTATTTGTGCGGGTTCAAGAATCCGAATATTATGATAGAATCATGTTGCTCGTTGAAGCAAAGTTTGCTCATATAGTCAAAGTAGGTGAGACTATCGAAGATGGATTAAGAATCGGGAAGATTGCCCGACTTTTAGCGCATTTTTTTAATTTATTACTCAGCTCTATTTTGACATTAGTAGTGTCAACACTTAAGTTACTTCCCATTAGGATGATCCCCATTTAGTTCATTTCCACCTTAAGATAATAAAAAAATAAATAAAATGATAATAAATAAAAAAAATTATAAAAAAATGAGTTTTTCTTATTTAGTTAATATTTTTTTATTCTCAAACTTAGTCAAAGTCATTTTAGTCAAATCGCCGGTCAACCGCAATTTAGCGGACATTTCAAGGGCCTAACACCTTCTCAGAATGTACATTGAACTCGAACCCTTTTTCAATTGATTTTATCTGTTTGAGTGTTTTGAAAACCTTAAGTTTTTTCTTAAGTGGCGGCACTGTTCTTTTGGAAATTTGATTTCTCTTAAACCATAAGTTTAATTAATTTTTTGAAAACTTAGTCATTTTTTCTTTTATATATATTTTCGAGTAAAATAGAGTGTCCAAGAAGCTGAACCACAAAGATAAACTCAACAATTTTGTAGCACTACCTGGAGAGTTTGTGATTAGTTCTTGGGACAGGTTCACTACTTTCATAAGAGGTGTTCCGAATCACCGTATTGATGATGAATAGCTAAAAGAGTATTTCTACCGAGGTCAAGATGACAACAGTAAGGCAGTGCTTGATACTATCTCTGGGGGTTCATATTGTGAGTGCACTTTTGAGCAGATTGCGGAGAAACTAAAGAAGATCTCTTCGAACAATAAAGCTTGGAGCACTAGAAAGTTACATACTGGGAGAAACATATTTGCCGTTCATGCTACAAACAACCAGTTGGTAGATGAAATTCGTGAGGAGATGGCTCAGAAGAGGACCGAACTGGGGTTGGTATTAAAGCATGTGAGCAGAGGTGCGGAAAAGGTAAATGCTGTGAATTATTTGACTAGAGATCCACCACCGGTCGAGGAGTGTTACTATGAAAAAGATACTTATGCGGTGAATGATCAGACGGGGGTTTTCTGACCAAACGCCCAAGGAATACGGATAATTAGCGCCAAGGTCAAGGAAACCACGGTTGGAACTATGGCAACTACAATCGAAAGGGTCAATATGTCCAGGAAGGGAACTACAATCGCGACAACAACTATAACCGGAACAACTATGGTACCAGGAATGAGAGAGTTGGGCCCTACATCCCTCCTAGGAACAGGGAATCTGGCAATAGGGAAATTGGGGGTAATATGTCGCGCGTTGAGGAGATGATGCAAAAGATGTTGAAGAAGTTTGACACTACTGATCAGAATGTGAAAGAGATGCGCACTGAGTTGGCTGAAATTTGCCAGAAAGTTGATGCCCATGTAGTGTCGATAAAGCAACTTGAGCAACAGTTTTGTCAGTTGTCTGTTATTGTGAATACATTCCAACCGAGCATGCTTCCCAGCAACACCATCCAGAATCCGAAGAATGATGGGCATTGTATGGCAATCATGACTCGGGGAGGAAAGTAGAAAATTGATACCCCCATGCCATCCGATGTAGAAAAAGTGGTAGAAACAGATGGTGATGAGATTGAGGTTACTGAAGAGACTAAAAATGCCACAGAGAAAGAAGCGGAGATAGCCCAAAAGGTTGTTCCCATGCCTATACCTCCACCTTCTTTCCCACAAAGGTTAGTGTAGAAGGCTGAAGAAGGAAAGTACCGTAGGTACATAACTATGTTGAAACAACTTTCCATCAATGTTCCTTTGATAGAAGCTTTGGAGCAAATGCCTGGGTATGCAAAGTTCATGAAGGACTTGGTGACCAAAAAGAGGGCTATCAGTTTTGAGAATGATGAGAGGTTGCAGCATTGTAATGCCATTTCTGCGAGGTCTTTGGTACAAAAGAAAGAGGATCCTGGAGCTTTCACTATTCATGCACCATCGGTAAGATGCACTTTGCGAAAATTTTGTGTGATTTGGGTGCCAACATTAACTTGATACCATTGTCGATTTATAAGAAGTTGGGTTTAGGAGCTCCAAAACCAACTACGATGTATTTACTTATGGCCGATAGAACTGTGAAAATGCCCATTGGAATGCTTTAAGATGTCCTTGTGAAAGTGGGGCCGTTCATTTTTCCGACAGACTTTGTTATAATTGATTGCGATGTTGACTTCGAGGTCCCCATCATCTTAGGGAGACCATTCCTTGCTACTAGGTGTGCCTTAGTTGATATGGAGAGAGGGAAGATGAAGTTTCGACTGAATAAGGAGGAGGTGACCTTTAACGTCTATAAGTCTATAAAGCAGGAAAGTGATCTTAAATCGGTATCAGTGGTGAGTCCCACTTTCGGAATAAGTGTTGAAGTGTTTAGTAAGGAGAAGTTAGGTGCAGCCTTGCACATGGAGAAGAAGCGCCATGCTCAGAAGACAGAAAAGAGCAAACTAGCTCCTGGTCATCTAGTGTTGTTTTATAAATCAAGGTTGTGTTGTTTTTCGGGTAGATCTAAGTCCTAGTGGACTGTACCATTCAGAGTGACCCAAGTTTTCCCACATGGAGTGGTTGAGCTCGAGAAATAGAGTGGGACAAGGTTCAAAGCCAACCAATAAAGGATAAAAAGCTACATGGGAAATTCTGAGAGTGTAAATGCAGTGATAGAGACATGGCATCTTGATGAAGTCTGAGTAATCAAGGGGCTTGTGTCGTGCCGCAACGTTAAATCAAGCGCTTCTTGGGAGGAAACCCAAGATGTAAAATCTAGCCAACTGTAGATTTTTCTTTTCGATTTAGGAGTTTTCTTCGTTTATTTGAATTTTTGTAATTCTTTAGATAAGTGTTTTATTTTCTGTATTAGTGTTGGCTAGATATAACATAGGGTTTGTGTCTAAAATGTGTCCAGAAATTGTAAAAAAAAAGGCCTAACGATTGCTACATGTGCAGGGATGAAAAGCCAAATCTGCAGAAAAAGGATTGTGCAGAGGTCTACGAACCCCATTAACGGTCCGTGGGTCAATCCACGGATCGTGAATGGTGTCCGTAGATCCCAGGTATGTATCCTAAATTTGTCCAAGTGTGGGTGCCTCTAGCAGCGTGAGCACTACTGATGGTGCAACGAGAGTTGATGTTAGCATTACTAATGGTGCCGAGATAAGAGATGCAGGCACTACTGAGGGTGACCCAAGTGTTGATCCAGTGGGCTTCGAGAAATCGAACCCACCCGCTTGTTGATGAGTCTTCGGCGCTATGCGCCACAGGTTTGCTTCACCCAATCCATTACTTTCTACTGTGTTTGTGTGCATTGGGGACAATTGCACTTATTTTTGTTGGGGGTGGGGTAAATGGATTGTGAGTGATAGGGTGAAGTCTGAGTAACCCGACTCATAATCCTCTCTTGGGGTTTTCTTTCCTGTGTTCTTTTCCCCCAAGAGACTACTTAATTTTTGTTGAACCGGCATGTGTTAGGATTGTATGTGTAGAAGCATGAGAAAGAATGAAGCATAATGGCAAAAGCTTATTGAAAAAATGATACCCGTCCAAAATTTGTGATATGTGCTAAAATATGTAGGCTAGAACGAGTTGACTGTGTTGGCTCTGAGTGTGACATGATAATGAACCAACTTGATGGCATGACTTAAGCTAAAACTTGAACAGGGTAATCTAATAATGAAACTATGTGCCAAGAGTGTGTGAGAATAGTTTATTGTTCAAACAGTTTTTGTTCCAATCTAGAACTTGCCCGGTTAGTCCTGCTAAGACAATCTATTCTAGAGGCTAGGAAGTGATCATAGGCCCTTGTTCTGATAAGTCCACAATTTGCCTAAAAAGAATCCAACCAAAAGAAATAAATGCTCCCTTTGATCCAAAGGCTTTGAGCCTAAATTAGACCATCTCTTTCTAACCCCCTAACTCATCTGCCCATAATCTATTGTGTTGGCCCCGGTCCTTCCTTGGACATGTGCACCTCGACTTAGGCCAAAAGCCTAAGTTGAGGGTGGCTAATGTAAAAAAAAGTGACCTTAATCTTGGCCCTGATCCGACATCGGGTATTGTGCACCTCAACCAATGGAAAATCCATAAGTTGAGGGTGGCTATGAAAGATGAAACCAAAATAAAAATGGGTATGAAAAGAGTTTGGTGTTGAAAAAAAAAAGAGAAAAAGGAAAATTAAGAAGAGAATGTGACTTTATGCAAAAGAAGGCGAACAAAAGTGTTGAAAGTGAAAGAAAAGAATAAACTCAAGAAAAAGAAAAAAGTGACAAAATAAAGAGCTACAAAGTCTAAAGTCACATCCATTGTTGAAGAGAATCAAGGGAAAGAACGTAAAATGGTAGGATGTCAAGAATAGGGCAAAAAGAGGTAGAAAGCCTAATGTAATGTCTAGGAGGGCGGAAAGTCACTAAAGAGTATCCAAATGTACCACACCTGACCTTGAGCCTACATTACAAGCCAAGAAAGTCCTATAGTGATCCTAGAAACTAGTTTGGCTACGTTACAAGCCAAGAAAGTCCTATAGTGATCCTAGAAACTAGTTTGGAGAGTCTAAGCAGTGAAAATAAGGACAAGCCTATGGTATTGAGCACTAACTGTACTTGAAGTTACTTCTAAGTGTGAGTGTTGAATGATCCTTGTACTCAAAATCATATTCATTGTGTGAAAAAGGGATTTCATTTGAAGTAAGGGCACTAGTTACCTTGTCGAAAAGTTGGTACCTTGGTGATAGTAAAACATTGTATGTTGTATGTTGGTTGGTCGATCTTTGTCATGTTTGGATCCGCACAAGTTAGCTTGTTGAGTCTGAGAGAAAAGATTTGCTCTAAAAAAGAGAGTCGGGGCAGAGGGCCATGTGATTGCTTGTGCTTGAATTGCTTGCTTATATACAAGTGTCGTTTAGAGTCTTAATGCGTCGCTTGAGGACAAACAACGAATTTAAGTTGAAGGTGTTGATATATTGAGATTTTACGGTTTGTTTAATACATTTCACTCAAGAGTTGTGTGTGTCTAGGGTCATTTTGTATTAGTGTTAATGTGTTTTTATCATGTTTTTAGGAAATAAGTTTGAATGCAAAAGTTGAGAGACATAATTGAGAAATGTACAGAAAAACCCATCTACGGATGTGATTCATAGACCATAGGTCCATTCACGTTCCGTAGATGATGATCGTAGATGGACTAATAAGGTATGGAGGAAGATCAGGGAATTCTTGACCAAGTGTGGAACCACGGTTGTAATCGATGGATCGTAGATTGATCTATAGACCGTATTGCTGATCCGTCAAATGATTCAGAGAGAGGTTCCAGTACCTGATTTTGAAGATTCTAAGTATGGAGCTACGGAGGAGGATCCATGGACCGTAGATCAATCCACGGTCCGTACTGGTGATCCGTCGTTTGGTTCAGAGATTTGAAGATTTTGAAGTTAGAAATTTGCCTAAGTCCTAAGTCACCGAAGGGACCTACAGACCGTAGATCAATCCATGGTCCGTAGGTCAGTATCGTCAATCGAAACCGCGTCCTGAAACATTATTTCCTTATTTCGTTTCCTTTTTAGTTAGGACTTATTTTTCTATATGTAGGTCATGTAAACCTCGTTTTTGGGGGTTAGACTTTATTACTTTTATTATAGTTCTTGACTTTGGAGATTAATTGACAACTTTAGCAATTCTTAATTTCCTAAGTTCGATTTGAAGATTTTTGTTTGGAAATTCAAGTTGAAATTCTGGGTTTATTATTCTCATTGAGTAAGTTGATGATTTCTTCATCTAAAAATATGAATTGTGTTCTTGCTACTATGGGTAACTAAATCCATAAATAGGGTTGTGGGAACCATGAGCGATTAACAATGTATGAATAGTAACTAAGCAATTCTTGAATAGTGTTGTTGTATGCATTGATAATTCTTTCGTTTAGAAGTCTTTTTAACGAGTGCACGCGTTAGAACTCGCCTTGTTGCTACTTATCAGACCAAGTAGGTAGTTAGTAAGAAAAGAATTATCAACATAGATTTAGTGTGATACTATCTAATAGTCTAATGTCGATTGGTGCGAGGGTGAAAACTAAGTCATACATCGATGTGATGTCTAATATGAGGTAAAGGTAAGGGTTAGTAAATTATTCACATGTAGCCAGACCCAAGGTGCGGGGTGAAATTCTCTAGTTGTCGGACCAAGGAATTAGAGATACCTAACTTATCACTTTGCATGTAATACACTAGGAAAAGATTGCTATTACTAGGATTACCGCGTTATGAGCTTATGGGGAACACGTACACCCTAGTTACTTTCTCATCTTGATAACAAATAAAGTTTGAATCTTGCTTACTGAATACTTACATAATTTCCTAAATTTGTTTCAC
>JAJOOB010045244.1:0-10131 GCA_029582485.1 Solanum tarapatanum | reverse complement strand
AGAAAAACGTAGTTGAATACTCACGGGTTTTAACTTGTCAATATTCATGTCCCGAGCAAATGGTGACAATGTCTGGGATGTCTGAGATTGGACCATGGGCATTAAACGGATCCAGCAGCTTAAAGTGGTAATGTGGTACTGAGAATGCTGGCAAGGAATCAAATGTCAGAGAAACTAGCAGAAGACATGGATGCATCTGAAAGGCACATAATTGAGAAAGCATATGAACTTGCAAAGAACCACATAAGGAACAACAGGGAAGCAATCGACAAATTAATAGACGCGGTGCTAGAAAAAGAGACCTTTTGATGCTCGATCCTCCCTACTCCTCTAGAAAAGCATATGAATTAACACATCTTCTTGTTGCACCAATTCCTATTCTTACTACTCCTCTGACCCTTCTCCCTATAACAATTGATTTGTTTTCTTTTGATGCTCTCTTCGATGAAAAGTAAGTGTTCTTCCCTTGCTTCAAGATTTGTTCTTTTATATATATGCATATATCTTAGTTACAATCGATATGATGAATTGTAGATGTTCTGTAAACCATGACATTGTTATAGAAAACTATTGTTAATTATGAATCCAATTGAACTCATACCAAATGAATTTAAGTACCGAAAATTAAAGATGGGATCTTTCTTTCTTTTTGTAATGTCCTGGCCCTCATTTCCATCATGTTGTATATACCAATGTGTCAATTGTAAGATCTTCATTTTTGGAGTCTCTTAACTTCTAACTGGTGAAAGTTCTATACTTTTCAAGATCTCAAGATTCTCTTCATCTCAAGGTTAGAGTTAATAGATTTTGTCCAACTTGGGCAGAAAGATTTTTTGTATGGTAAAAGATATGTACCTTGCGAGAAGAAAGAATTTGCTGTCACTTATAGCATTAGCGGCACTTATGTTGCTTGTTCATTGCCACTATTGGCATCAGGAACCTAGTAAATAACAACACATATTAGATAACATAATTTCGTTATAAAGCTAAACTTTAAGAAGGAAAAAGTTAAACATATTCCATTGTTTTGAGGCCAACATAATGTGGTAGGAGCATATTTATACATGACTTATCTCATCCATGATAATTCTAAAACGAAGGGCTGAAAGATTTAGAGAGTACTTAAAATCTGACTATACATAACAATACAAGTTCAAGGAGATGAAATTCCTATATAATCAACAGATTAACTGTAAACACAACAAGTATTAAAAAAGGAAGAAAAAACAGGTTTGAAACATAAATCAGTACACAAGTACTAAAATTCAGCAGCTGCAATTTGCTACTGTCAATTACTCGTATCACAACTTATCAAGAGAAGTAAAGAAAATAAGAACAAGCAAGTATATTAGATCAGAATCAGTATACAGGTTATAGTAACACAGCCCCAGGAACTTTAATACAACAACAACAAACCCAATCCATAAGTGGGGTCTGTGATGGAAGAGTGTATGTAGACCTTACATCTACCTCGAGGAGGTAGTGAGGTTGTTTCCAGAAGACGCTCGGCTTGAGTAACGAACATCATAGTAGTTAAAAGAAAAATACAGAATTAAAGAGGACATAGAAAGTAATAGGGAAAACAAATCATCGCATTCAAAAGAGGAGCAATAACAATAACCAACCAATGAGATAACTGAAGCACAGTAAATAACGAGAAGGAACAAAGGTTGTAAGCCGCAGGAATGTTAATACAGTGCTGGAAATTCTGGAAAGAGTTGAGCTCTTCTATAACTACCTGAACTCAGAAAATTCTGGCCAGTTAATTTGATTTTAATGGCAACTAACAAGGTCCTTCACTCCAACAGAACTTCTTGCTTCTCATTGGATAAATTGGTCATAACACAGCTTTTAAATAGCTCATTAAAGGAAACATAATACATGAGAAAACATAGTAACAAGGCATAAACATATCAGACTATTCCATCTCAGGCTAATTTCATTATTTAAATAAAAAGCTGTAACAATGACTGAATACTAACATGGTTAATAGCTCCAAAGAAGTCGTTTTAAACAATAAAAGCTAAGTCATCTGAGATGCTGAGTTATTAACCTTAATAGTACCAAAGCAATAACAACAACATACCCAATGTAATCCCACAAATGGAATATAGGGAGGGTGGTGTGTACACAAACCTTACCCCTACCCTGTGAGGATAGAGAGGTGGTTTCTGAAAGACTCTCCGCTCAAAAAAAGCATAATTAATCGAAGCAAAGGAAATAACTGGTAATAATAAAGTAGTGAATAAGGGGATAAGCTTACCACTCTCCAAAATAGTCACAAATTTTATTTTTTTTACACTTGTAATAAAGTGTAATAATACATAGTACCCAAGCGTTTTACTAAATATTCAGGGAATACTAGTATAGATCCAAATCCTTGAGCAAATGAACATGAAGAAATATGCAACAAACAGTGAAAGCAAACTCAAGTTCTATTAATGATTCATTCTTACAGTACAAGAGGAAAGCCTATTTATGCTTTCGGTACATGAAGTCCTAACCTCATACTAGTTTAATACAACTTCTACTGCATATACCAACATGAAATTTGCATCCAAACACAATCCTACAAGGACAACACTAAGACATTTAGCTAAAGCAGGTGATGGCTAATCTTTGGAGTCTACGAGTTGTGTGTACTTTTCGAGATGTTGTACATCACGTGACAACTCTCTAACAGATCAAGCTCATTTGCAGGAATATTGTTTCTCCATTGACATTGACAAAATTCTTCTAAATAAAACAGTGAACACTTATTTGACTGTCAAAGTTCACAAATCAAAAATCAACGAAGCCACATAATTCACATGACATTCAATAGGAGAACATACGAAATCCCAAACAAAATCAGTTTAAAAAATAGAATCAATTTTACAATCAGATGACTGATCTTCAAACTCTCACTGTTAATACAATACTGAATCACCTTCTTACCTAAGATCCACAGTAATTTTCTCAATCCGCATAAGATCTACAATAATCAAATCAATTTATTTAATTCAAATACATATAATCGATATCCGAAGAAGTACAAAAACTCACATGATATTCAATAAAAAACATACGAACTTCCAAACAAAATCAGTTTAAATAATAGAGTCCATTTTCCAATCAGATTACTGATCTTCTAGAGCTAATAGAACTCTCACTGCTAATACAATATTGAATCACCTTTTAGAGAGAGAACTAACAGAACCCTCACGGTTAATTTCAATCCGCGTAAGATCTACAATAATCAAATCATTTTTTTCAATTCAAATACATAAGTTTCTCTTTTAAGAGTAGTAATATCATATCTCGGATAAACACAGAAGTTCACATGATATTCAACAGGAGAATACGAAATCATGAATAGCGAAGGGATTTTCAGTTTCTTACCTCAAATTTTTGCCACATCCCAGCTACTGATGATGAATCAAAGGAAATTTCTGAATGTAGATTACAGATTTTGAGCTGAACTTACAGAAGCTATGGAGATTGTGGATTTTGAAATACGAAACAGAGAGATGAGCGATAGAGAAAGAGATCGTCAATTTGAATTGGCGGGATTTTTATAGAGAACTAAACTAATGGGAGGGAAGATGAATTGTATTGGTGTTAAAAGGGGCGGGTCCGGTTCACAAAATATTCACCCGGCTGGTTCGTGGTCCAAGTTGGTTACCGGGTTGGGGCTCAGGTTTCAATTGGGCTGGGTTTATCCGATTCCATCTCCGACTATTGATGTGCTTATATCAACCAAACCTTCAAGTGTTGTAAATCCTAAATATTGGGTTTGTTGACATTATTGATACTTTCGCTGATAAAACGGTCAATAATCATTTCGACCATCGTACTTGGTGATATAAGTTCACCTAAGTTGTGGTGCCACAACCTTCAAATTGGGCATGTGTTCTCTGATTCAATTAGGTGGCTAATCGTATAATTAGGACAGTTTACTATGTCGTATCTGGCTAGGCTGATTTTAGATTAAAATAATATTTAAAATTTAATTAAATTTTAGATTTTTTAAAGTATTTAATACTTATTTAAAAAAATTGATTGTTGAACTACGTTGGTCCAATTAGAGTTGGGCCAGGTAATTAATTCAGGAGTGACGTGATACTGTTTGGTTGAACCAATTTGGGGCCACTGTAGTCTAGCTAAGACCATGCCGGTTTGGTTTTGTGATGAACTCACCCTAACTGTGCCGTCTTTACGTGGGCCGGTCTGGTCGTCTGGTCCGGTCGGAGTGAAGATTTGTTCCAATTTTGAGTCGGGTCAGCTCATTTAACACTCTTAAGTAATTATCACAAAGAAGTATCATCTTTTATCAGTTCTCGCACTGGGTTTTGGCAAGGTTTTTAACGAGGAAACAAATAATGTGTATTAAAAGATATGTGTATTTTTTTCCCTTTCACTGGGATTTTTTTCCACAGGATTTTTCCTAGTAAGATTTTAACGAGAGACGCGTTATCTATGGACATCCAAGAAGAAGTGTTATAATTCATTGAACTAAGTGGATTGTCCATTGAATTTATTCATGAATTACTTGAATTCACGTATGTATATTTTCTAGGTGATATGAACCTTTGTGGATAACTATGTACCTACTTGTTTGGGCATTTAACATGATGACATTTGGATGATTTCTCAACACTATAAATAGAGATATCATTCACCACCATTTGTATGATACACTTGAATAAGCAGAACAGTCTTCTTCTTTATCTACTTATCTTGTCTTCTTTTCTTTATATTTATATCGGAAAAGGGTCAAAATTTCCCCTAAACTATGTGAAATAGACCACTTATACCCTCCATTACATTTTGGGATCAAAAATACCCCCGCCGTTGTCCCAGGAGACCACAAATACCCTCAAGAGTTAACATTCCAAATTATTAGTGACGTGGCAAGCCACATGGGACTAATCCCTCCACTTAAGCATTGTCAACTAAGATTCACTACAAAAGAACTTGACCTTTAGTGGCGACAAAGTCACCGCAAAATCCTAAAATATTGCCACTAAAGGTTATGAGTATTTTTAGTGGCAACTAAGGCTCCAACAACCATTCGCTAGTAAAACCTATTTTTTCAACAAAAAAAATATGATAATTAATTTTCGATTCCGACCTAATTTTCTAAAATAAATAACTTGCAATATCAATATTAAAAACATCCAATATTATTACGAAAAATCATCAAAATTACTTCTTGATTCAAATCTCCTACTATATAATGCATCATTGTACATTTTATACATTTACATATGACATAAAAATAAAACATACAGTGTCTTAAAACTCCTACTTAATCGATATCATTTTTGGTTTTTTAAAAACAATGAAGAAAAAAACACAAAATTATAATTTAATATTAAAAACTTTTAGTGACGATTTTCTGGCTTTTGTGACGACTGTTGTCGCCGCTAAAGGTCTAGTTCTTTTGTAGTAAATCCTAGTTGGCAACACTTAGGTGGAAGGATTAGTCTCATGTGGCTTGCCACGTCAATAAAATTTTGGGGTGTTAACTCTTGAAGGTATTTGTGGTCTCTTAGGATAACAGCAGGGGCATTTTTTATCCCAAAATGTAACAAAGGGTATAAGTGGTCTATTTCACATAGTTCAGAGGCAATTTTGACCCTTTTCCGTATTTATATTGTTCTTAGCTTTATTTTATAACAAAAGTTGTTTGTCTCTAATACTTTATTCTAAAATACAATTTAGCGGTAATTAAGATGCATCAAGTTAATAGTGAATGATAAAAAAAAGATACATGTTTTCCCATTGTTTCTAATGGAAAATGTAATCCGTGTTCGAATAGTTAATTATCTTCTTCTTTTTAAGAAATAAAACTAGTATTTAACTATAGAAAATTAAATTGTAAAACTAGTTAACTAATGATCAAATAGATTATCCTAAATGACAAAATAAGTGGTTTTTGACAAAAGAATCATAAAAGATCCAGCATAAATAATTTCATCAGATTTGTCACAATTCATAATATGTCTGACATATCAATAATATTGTTAGGAAACAAAACAGTATAGTGTCTCTACTGGGTGTCTTTGATACGAATGAAAATGTTTTCCCCCAACATACATGAATTTCTTACTTAATTTATTGTATTGGATACGTAAAAAAAATTAAAAATATTTATGTATAATTCAGATAAATAATATTAAAGGTGTAATTATGAAGTAAGTGTGTGGGGGTGGTGGGGATCGGGGTTACGTGGGTGGATGGAGGTGAAGACGAGGTGTGCTAGAAAATAGGGAGGCACAATCCATTAGGGAAGTTTTTTGTAGTATTCATTTTCAATGTGATGAACTAATTAAACATTTGTTAGGAAAGTATAGTAGTTCGGTGCATAAAGCATCATTTCATCTTAAAAGGTGTAATGCAGACAATCTATCTTAATTCAATCATTAATGATATATATATATGATCTATAAATCATAGAGAGACAATTTTAATATACTCGTACGTACTTCTCTATAGACCATTTCAAAATAGGCACTAAAGCTCTTGCATATACAGACAAATAATATTTTTTGGGGTAATCGACTAATTTATTTTTTATTTTATTCTAAGAAATAAGAGTTTCAACTGCATATTTTAATTACTCCTTTAATTTTCTATTGAAACCTCCTAGTACTACAAATTTGTGATTAGTCAAATATTATTTGCTTGTAAGACTAAAATTAAGATCCACTTGGCAACACCAAATAGTTAAGACTTAAGATGGAACTTTTTGACCATTTTCATTAAGCCAAATGGAAAAAAAATGAAAACAAATTTGTGGCTTGAGTTTACTAGATTTTCCTCCTAACTTTTTTTTCTTAAAAAAAAGTAATATTATGTCTTTCGAAAAAATTTACATCAATTACCAACATTTTAATTGCAGTAATTCACATCATAATCATGGGCGGAGTTAATGGCACAAGGGATTTTAGTTCGCGAAAAAATTACATTGTATATATAAGACTAAAGTTATATGTTTGTATAGTTGCATAACAGATATTGAATACCTTTAGCTTCTCTTTATATTTACGTTTTTATATTTTAAATTTCCTAATAAAATTATCTTGACTCCGCCACTAAATTCAAAATAATTTAGTCAAATATGAACTATAACTAGTATATATCTAAAAGCTGTACCTACTATTTTCCACAGTTAATTTTCAAAATTAATAAAAATAAGTTGCAACGAAATGGCACCATAAAATCCACTTTCATACTGAAAAAAATAATAAGTTAAAAGTTCATGATTTTGAAAAAGTCGTTTTTTTATGGGCTTTCTAATTAAACTTTTAAATATTTGGCATATATATTAGTTTCATAAATTAAGCCGGCAGAGGACGGCAGTAGTGTTATCCAAATGACAAATTATTAAATTGTCATTTTTTCAGGTTTAAAAAGGAGTCCACCAAATTAAAATTTCTCAATTGAAAGTTTAATATTTGTGAATTTAAAGCTAATGGGATCATCTTTCAGTTGCTGTGGTGATGAAAAAGTTGATGAAGGGTATGTGCACTAACAAAAAGCTCTTTTTATTTTTAAGGATCGTATTTAAGATTTTAAATTTTAAATACGATCTATCATGTCTATATATATTTTTTTTGTATTTTTTTACATATACATAATTTGAGCGAAAATTACTATGTGCCACTCTATGAAGGATTTTCTTGGTGTCATTGAAACTAGGATCAAATGACGTTTATCGCAAAAAGTTATAGCTCATAGAAAGAATGAAACTTTATTTCATAATTAAGCCTACCAAACAAGTGTCATGTTCGATCATGATTTCAACCCAGGCCACCTAGTATCCTTGTGGGTTTGATTATAGGCAGGATGTAGATGTTACCCAATATAACATAGTACTTAGAAAAGATTTTCGACAAAATGTCCATTGGAAATTCCCATTTTTTAGTAGTGATATAGTTTTTTTCTTTTTGTATGTTTTGAAGATTTATGTCAACTAGAAAAATTATACATAAGTAAATTAATGTGAATTAATTGGGATTTTTGTAGGCAAAACAATGAATTGGTTGGTGAAAATTCTTGGAGAATATTCACATATAAGGAGTTATATACAGCAACAAATGGTTTCAGTGAAAATTACAAGCTTGGAGAAGGTGGATTTGGAAGTGTCTATTGGGGTAAAACCTCTGATGGTCTTCAGGTAATAAAATTAAGATTTTTAGGTTTTCATTCGAACGCTATTCAATATGAGGTTCCGATTCATTAATCTGGATCTATATTGCGTAAGGTCCATTAAGGATGAAACACTTCATACCATAAGTTTTTTCTATTTATAATACTTGAACCTGAGATTTCTGATTAAGAATGGAGCGATCTTATCATAGACGTGGTGCTTCTTAGTTAAATTTGGTAGTCCTATTTTTTCTCTCAAGAATTAAATAAAATACCTTCAATATTATCATTTTGGAATGGTATATAGATACAAAATAGAAAAGTAATTTCAAAAATATCGCGCTTATCCCTTCGATGTGTCCTATGGAACACGAATCTAGATTAGTCAACTTAGAGCTTGTTTGGATTGACTTAAAAGTTGGTCAAGTCTATTTTTCAAGTCATTTTTTGAGAGCGTTTGGTAAGATTAAAAATAACTTAAAATAAGTTTAAAATGACTTTAAAAAATTAAAAATCAAAAGTAGGACTCCCCTTCTTTCTTTTTTTAACTCAAACGTCATTAAAATTTGACTTTTTATTTTTCAGACTTAAAGGAGTACTTTTTTTCAGCCTATCCAAAGGGGCTCTTAGTTGTTAATACTAAAAAGAATTTAAAATATCAACAATTTTTTTTCTAAAGATAAATCATTTCCCATTTGTATCTAGGAATCATAATCATAGGAAGCCCATAGAACAATGATAAAAGTTGACTCAGTGTAACATATATGCCACGGTTGTTAGAGTCTTGCTATACATTAACGCAAATGCTTCGTGCACCAGACTGCCTTTTATATCAAAAGGCAATTTGGGTCACTAAATTCGTGTTATGCGATCGATCTGTTGACGGATCGAACCATATATTATTTCTATTGTACAATCTTGCATTTCTACGAGAGGTTAAATTAAATTAGACTAAAATTTTGGAATTGCAGATTGCAGTAAAGAAACTAAAGTCAATGAATTCAAAAGCAGAAATGGAATTTGCTGTGGAAGTTGAAGTTCTTGGAAGAGTTAGGCACAAGAATTTGTTAGGCCTAAGAGGTTATTGTGCTGGAAATGAACAAAGACTTATTGTGTATGATTACATGCCAAATTTGAGTTTACTCTCACATTTACATGGTCATTTATCAAGAGAAGTTCAATTGGATTGGAAAAAAAGAATGAAAATTGCTATTGGCTCTGCTGAGGGCCTCTTGTAAGTTTCTTTACTCTCTCCTTTCAATACTTTATATCACTTTAAAACGGAATTAGCGACAGATAACTTCTGTTGTTAAACATCAATTAGCGACAGAATGTCAAAAACTATTGTTAGTTGTGGGATATTTAGTGACATATTAGCAACGAATTCCGTCAATGCTTCTTGTTTTACTTTTCTTATAGTTATTCTCTCCCTCCTAATTTATATGACATGTTTTTTGTTTAGTTTGTCCCCCAAAACAATAGCATACTTTCTTATTTAGAAATCTTTTATGTTATATACACCGTTTGTGTGCATAAGTTTATGCTATCAGGTCACATTTACTTGTTGCAGTAGGTAACTTGACTTATTTTTAAGAAATACGAATCTCATTTTCCAAGGAGACTTACATGTATCATTTTGGTGACCTGATGGTGTAAAAGTAGTTTACATTGATGGTGTAAACTACAATAATTCTTCCATTTTATTTTGAATAAGATGATTTATAGACAAACAAGTGTTTACGACTTGTTTTAGACAACTATTTCGAAATTTTGTTTTTTTTCTTTCTAAAACTCCATGCTAGCAAATACCGCCATATAATTGGGATAGAGGGAATAACATTTTCCATAGAATTTTATATGTTATCATTACCTTATAAGTAATTTGTTGTTCATCTTGTATTCCTAAGATACTTAGAACAAAACTTTGAAGAAATTGGTAAGACACAATAAAGTTTAAGAACATTTTCACAAGTAGAAAATTAAAACTAGTAGAGA
>JAJOOB010045243.1:0-13192 GCA_029582485.1 Solanum tarapatanum | reverse complement strand
AAAAAGGCACATGATTGGGGTAAGATATTTCTTTTTTGTATTTCCATTTCTTATTCTTTTAACATCAAATGAAGAATTAATAGTTTTGCTAAAACATCGGGCATTAACATAGTTCATAAAATTAGTAGTTTTGTAGTTAAGTCTATTGTTTCAAAAATAGATATTCACTTTTACTTATAATATGATAATATAACCATGATAATAATTATATTTTAATAGATATGTAAGTAAAAATGAACGGAGAAAGTAAAATGTTGGTGGCAAGAGATCTCAATTAAATGAAACACTAGGGTGAATATATCATGAACGTATATTTTCGCCTTCATTGGCTATGAATTGATCCACATATTTTCACTTTTTTATATTTATGTTGAGTATTAATTTTTTAAACTATGAATTTCCTGTTATTTTGATCTAAGAAAATGTTATGTCACAACATACACTCTGTGCTAGCTATATAAAAATGATAAGAAAATAGTGATTGATCATAAAATGATCTTAAATCAAATTAAAAATTCTATAAATAATACTTTCAATTTTCTTCATCTTTTAATTTTTTAATTGAAAAAGTTTAATGTTTTATATCACGATAGAACATCTATAAGATACTAGATATTCTCATAAGACATCATCTATATGATATATATGCGACAAAATAAAGGATAATTTTCTTTAGAACTAATAATGACGTAATATTTTTTTCTCTATAACATTCTACTTATAAAAGTATTGACATTCACTATTTAAGTACAGTTTTATTTTTGTAAAATTACATCATTATCATAGACTTACTCAAATATTAATTGAATAATAATATTTTGTAAAAGATATATCACGTTTGAAGATAAAATATTGAAATATTTTACAATCATAACCTCAAGGGAAAAGTTATTGCTGACCATTTTTGTATCTTGATATTATTTTTCTGTTTTGTGGGTTAAGTTTGTTTACCAAATTCAGTAAAGTAAATAACAATACTACTTAAGAGATATCACTTTCTCCCCATATTTTAATTTTTTTAATGCAATTTGAAAAGTTTCAATGATATCTGGTCATTTTTGTCTCAAAAAACAATTAACTCTATGAAAATCTATATTAATCATTTAAAAGCACTTGTCCGATATTCTTTCACCTATAATTATTTACTAAAATAATTTAATCTAGTAATATTAATTATATTTTACCATATCGTATACTATATGATATGATACATGATACATCCAAACTTACACCTCAATTAAGAGATATAAACGGTCGAAGTCAATTTATAGAACTCAACATCAGTTGAAGTCGATCCCATAGAGAATTTCTTTACAAAAATGATTCACTGTCGCGTTTTACTCAATTGTCATTATTATTTCCTAACGAAACAGTTACGGAAAGTAAAATGGGTTTAGCTTTAACACTTTTGTAACCAAAGTTGTAAACTAAATTCTAATTCAACATTTAACAAAATATCAGTTTTGAAGTTGTTTCAATAATTAAATGTAACTAGGATTGTGTTCTCCATAACGTTGCGTTTAATGTTCTTCCGTAGTTGAGTTTAAGGCAATTTACCTCTATAAAATACATGCGAGTTAGCTATATCTAACACTTCTCAGTCTACTCAGATAATATTCACTCAAGTCCTCTCCATCCTAGAGTGTTACATGATTTACCCTCTCTTACAATGGTGTTAAGATTCTTTTCTCTCGAACTTAAACCTTGACTCCTTTTCGTCAGACTAATTTAACTTTTTCTTAGCTATCATTTTTCTATTGAACAAATGACATATATACGCTCACTCTAATGCATGCACTCATCAGAATACATGAATAACGAAAGCTAAATTACAAATTGTAAACATATATCGCCTTTCACTAGTTTTACGAAATTACAATTAGAATTACGTCATGGATCCCACAATCCCAACTGCGGTATTTAGCCACTCATGATTTCCCGTAACTTTGCAGAAGTATGTAATGAAAACATAATGCGAAAATACTCACAAAGATAAACAAATTGAAAAGCTCGTAGATGATTCGAAAACCAAAATTCAACTTTCAAACATTGATTCAATGTTAATCTCCGAAACCAAAAGCTAAGAATAATGGAAACTTGTTCGTCGTTCAATGTAAGATAAGATAAAAACTTAAAAAATGAACTAATTAATTCAAAAATAATTTTTTATAAAGAGTCCTACTCGAAGTTGGACCAGAATGCGGGCAGCTTCACTGACAGCTCTACGACCCGTCAAGGGCTTCACGGTCCGTGAAGCCCTTCGTGGACTTCACTTGGACTCACCCAACACAAGCTCTTTAAGAATTGTACACTATATCATAACCACGGACAGTACCACGACTTGTGACAATGACCACAGTTCGTGTAGTTGTCTGTGGTCTTCACTTGATGAATTCCCTCTTAAGCTTTGAAACGCCTTTTCACTGCATCATCACCACGGACACTACCACAAGCTGTGACAATGACCACGGTCCGTGAAGTTGTCCATGTTCTTCAGTTGGTTCAATTCCTTTTTCAACTTTCCCTTGCCCATCCACTCGTTCACCTTCACGACTGGTACCACGGACCGTTATACGGACCAGGGTTCGTGAGGTTTGTCGTGGTCTTTACTTAGTCCAACCTAATCTCAACTCCTCCAAGTCTTTATACTGGAAATGCTTCACTACCTGCACGACGGTTCGTGACAAGGACCACGACCCGTTTAGGTTCTCGTGGTTGTCACTTGATCACCATCATTTTCTTCTTTTCTTTTCATTTTTCCGCACAAGCACGAATTTGTCTACATATTCAACAAACACATCAAAGCATACAAAAATACACTCAATTCAAGTACTAATCCTTAGTTTCCAAGCATCAAATGTGCCAAGATTTCACGGCAAATCAACACCCTCTACTTAGAACCATTACTTGTCCTCAAGTGATGAGAAAGCAATACATTTAGACCTCAAAATATTCAAACACTTTTGAAACTACGCAGCAGCTATCTGAAACATAATTTGTATCCAAAACCATGAATCTAACATGCAAGGATCAATATATGACATCTCATTACTCACAGCCGATCATGCTTATGCCTGTGAATTATCAACTAACACAATCTACTCTCGAATGCAATTAGTGTGTCCTCACACCAAAGAAGTCCCTCACTCCTGATAATTGGGACTAAATATTACGCTCACACTCTCAAAGAACTTCTAACACTAACAACAAACTACCATAGGCTTGCCCTTGTTTTCTATGATTTATCTTTCAAACACCCGAAATAGGATCACTGTAGGACTTTATCGGCTTGTAACATAGGCTCAGGCTAGGGAATGGATATTTGGGTTTGTGAGTGATTAGCCCCTTGGTTTTCCAATATTTTGTTTATACACAACTCTTTTCTGAGCGATTCCCTCATTTTCTTTATTTCAGCGCATCCTAGCAGCCATTATTTTATATTTCTTTTTCTTTTCTTTTCTTTTCTTCACACTTTTTTATCTGCATTTGTGCTCACTAGTTGAATCTTATTTTTCACTTCTTCTCGGATTGCAATCACCCTCAACTTAGGCTTTTAGCCTAGTTGTAACATCGTATCTTCGGAGACCAAAGGATATGATATTTACTGGGTATGAACAAAAAATTATTTTTAGGCTCAAATCGGGTTCAAGTGATAAGCTTTTTATTTGGTTGTTTTATTTTTGGATTTTTACTGACTTAACAAAAATGGCCTACTGATCCTTTCCTATCTGGTTATGCAAGTTCTAGTTTCTGCTCCTAGTGTTAGACTTCGAACAACACTCACAAACACATGACACAGGACTACATTCTCCAGTTTCTTTGTTCACCAATTTATTTATCAAACTATAAATGTTCAACATGTAGGTATCTAAGATTTCATCTAAGGATCCTAATGGTCAAATTTCAAATTAAGGTCCTCATTTTTCACAGACTAGCTGTTGCATAGCTCAGCACACAAACACTGCAAATTCTTATCAAAACAAAAAAAAATCATTACTATTCATATAAAACACACAGAGTCCACCTCCATTCATCCTAACAACTAGAATTGCAGGTTGCTCCCCACCCCCTCCCCAAACAAAAAGGAATTTACCCTCAAAGTCAATAAAGAAAACAAAACAGGGTTGTGAGGAGGGGTCATACCTACGGCACCCTAGGAATCAGTAGTCGAATCAGCGTCGGAGCCCATATCAACGGGTGCACTCTTAGAAACCAGCACTAGATCAGGTTGGCTACCACTCACCGGGATAGGTGCTCCGCTACAGAAGCTCCAGCTAACACTGCATCTCGTTGTTGTTGTTCAAGTGCTTCTTTTTCTCTAGCGTCTTTCCTTGATGCTTTGCAAGCTTTATTTGGTTGCGTTCTTTCTTCTCTGGACATATCAACAAGTGTCTCCTCATCATGTTCTCTCGCTTTGTGTTTTCTCTTGCCGGACTTACTCTTGGGTAGTTCACCCCAGAAATCGTCAAGTGATTGAGTGGAGGGTGCCTGACTGAGCAGTTGTATCAAGGAATTTGGCATGACCATAGTGGGTACCTATACTGGCTTATCGGCTAGTTTAGCAACTTGAGATCGCATTTCAGCCAATTGGGACTTGAACTCTTTAGTAGCTACTGAATCAGAACCCTGCAATCGGTCCTGGACAAGTATCTCCAAACCATCCATCCTGTCTTTTAGGATTGCCATCTCCTTCCGCATCTCATTTTTTATCTCTTTCTTCACGGCAAACACATCTCTCTCTATCAGCTGGGGCATCTGATGTACAATCTAATCCACTAGAGTCCTGATCTGGCGCTAATCTCTAACCAATTTTTCAATGAAAAGCATAGAAATTGTGACATAGGTACCTAAGCCTGTGAGGCAAAAGACGATAGTGGTGGTTCCTTTGTGGAAGGCTGTGATGACTCCCCTTGTTCTAGACCTCTATCAACATGTGGCATGTCAATTAGTACATGAGGAACAACCGCCAAAGTACCCACACCTCCAGATTTCGCACCAAAGAGATGGTTCGCGAAATCTTTTATTTTAGAAACTTGAGTGAGTATGAATGCTTCATCTCATCTGTCAACCAGCTTGTTTGGGGGAATTTTCCCTTGTCGACATAAGTTCCCTATCAGACAGGTAAATGGAAATCCATCCCTCTCATTCAGTGCCTTATCTCGCATCTCGATCGCTATGATCTGCCCCACATTTACCGGGTAACCAACCATGAGGCGTGCTACCAAAGAAGCCAGTGAAGGAGACAAGGTGTTATCATTAGTTGTCGGTCTCAATTGCGCACGGAAAACAGCGCACCAAATCTTAGCTAGAAAAGATAGTGAAGCTTTTGTAATAAGTGTTGGCATTATTGTGACCCAAAATGCATTCTACTTATCTATGGCCAGTTTCTTTGCAATCCAACGCAAGGCCCTCTCTCGAGAACTCTGAATCTCCATTGTAGTGTCATTGGTGACTTCATGATGTTAGCCATCAAAAAGGCCAATTGAAGCTAGTGTAGGGTATTCTGGGCCATGCAACATCCTATTAATAGTAGCCTCAGAGATATCTATTGATTTGCCTCGAACTATATTTGAGTTGAGTAGACCCCAGGTAATGGCAATGTCTTTCTATCCACGTTTCGTTGTCTCTATTTCTACAACAAAGTTCATCAATGTAGCTGCATAAGATAAATAAAACTCTCTGGCCAGGTGGCTAGAGTATTCTCAAGGTGCATTGTTCATCCAGTCGAACTAATGAAACTGAAATGTCGAATAAATGTCGGGGAATGCTTTGATGTCAGCTACCACCACCCTAGTCTCAGGCATGATTGCTCCCTTCTTGAAGCTGCCATTCTTAGTCACAATACCATTGTTGAAGAATTCTTCGGACCAGTTCATAGTACACATGGAACTGTAACAGTCAATCAACTATTATTTCGTTGCGGGATCGGGTTCATGTATATTCACATAAAACACCATGGTGTCATTGGTGGTGATCTCTTCATCTTCTCCTACTGTACCTACCACTTCTTGTGCTCCAGTTTCAACTGCTATGTGTACTGTAGTATCATCCTGAGAGCCGCCTTTGGACTCTGCATTGCCTCTTGAACTATCATTAGACTAGCTACCTGAACCCACATTGGATTCACATCCCAATTCTTTACCGCTACCGGAAAGACTGTCTCCCTCTTCAGACTGGGGAGGAGTGTCATGGAGAATTCCCCTCCGTGTCTGTGCTCTAGTAGCCCAAGGTGAGTGATCCTCAATCGTGGTATACATTTTCACATCGGAGCTACTAGACTCAGAGTCGTTATGACATTCTGATTTCGAAGCAGTGGGGGAGGCAGGTTTGGTTGCGTTCTTTTTTCGGGGAGCCATAGTACCTATGAGGTGCAAAACTCCTTAGTTAAGCAAATCAACAAAATGACACAAAATAGGGTACTCAGACTTCCCCTATGTAAATACATTGTGACGCCTTGCCTTAAGATTGTCGTCACCCAATCTATCGTTGGGAAGGGCAACATAATCAAAAGACGAACATAAACAAAAGTACTGAAAAAATAAAAATTTATAAAACAAGTAAACTCTACGGGAGCTCTCACGGGCCGTGATCGGTACCATGGTCCATTAAACCCCTCTTGGATTTATCACCGAGTAACTGGGCAATAGTGATTCAACTAAGTACTCTTCACGGACGATTGTACGGCTCGTGGAGTGAACCACGGTTCCTAATAATGCCCGTGAACATAACCAATGATGGTACGAAATTCCCAAGTGTGGTCCTTGAGTGGTTTCATGTCTCGTAGTGGCTTCCACCATCCATGAAGTCTATCATAATCTTACACTTAAGCAATTCAACCAGTCATTGTTTCCCCTAACTTCATTTCTAGGATATGGGACCCCCAATTCTAATACATAATAAATATGTGACTATTAACCCACAATAATTCAACAAGCACAAAGCGAACGAGAACAAGATTCATCCAATACACATAATACCTTAATCATACCCACACAGAAATCCCCAATTTTACATAATTCAAACTAACCCACAAAAATTTAACATCAACCAATATTATCTATCACATGATCATGCTTATTCAACTAAATCGAAGTAAATCAAACTTGTATTTAGACAAGATCAAACTTATAACAAGTTATGAAGTGAATTACTTGGAAATTAGAAGAGAATTTCGCTTAACAAAGGAAGAGAACTGTTGACTTGAATTCCTTGGCAAAATAGACTTAGGGTTTCGATTATAGGATGATTTTTGGTAGTTTTAATAATGAAAGACCTTTTATTTCATTGCTAATAATTGTTATAGTGGGGAGGAAGGGAAAAGAATTTGACCCTTGGTACTTAGCATGACTTATAAATGATTAAGTTTACGCGTGGGTCGGGTCGGGTACTGGTACTGCTGGGAATCAGATGATGAACTGTGAAGTTACCCGTGAAGGGCATCACGGTCCGTGGAAAGGTTCTTGAACATGACTTAAGAGACTAAAGTTCTTACCTGCGGTTCACGAGAGGCTAGACGGTCCGTAAAAATGATGACGGACCGTGAACCCTTTTATGGCAATTTCCAGTAGCTTCCTTTGGCTGTTGCTGAGGATAACGGATCATGAAGTTGCATGTGAAGGGCACCATGGTCCGTGATGCTGCTCATGAAGAGTTGTCTGTACCCAGTTACTGCAATTGTTAACCCAGTCTCTCCTGCACACATCAAGACACAATGACTATTAAAAAACAAAGAAAAATAAGGAAAAAGGAAAATACCTATTACAATTACATCTTGGGTTGCCTCCCAAAAAGAGCACAATTTAACGCCGCGGCGCGACGAAAGTTACTTGATTACTCAGACTTCATCAAGTTTACATTCCTCCATAATCTTCATATCTTTGAGAACACCCAAGCATGCCTTGATTTGCTGACCATTGGCTTTGAACCTATTGCCCTTGTCATTTTGAAGCTCCATAGCACCCAAATGGAACACCTGAGTAACTTTAAAAGGTCCAGACCATTTGGATCTCAATTTTCCCAGAAACAGACGAAGTCTGGAGTTGAAAAGTAACACCAAGTCTCCAGGAGTGAAAGTTCTCTTTTCAATATGCTTATCATGATACAAATTCATTCTCTCATTGTACAGTGCAGACCTCTTATACGCTCTCAAATAGAACCTCATCCATTTCATTAATCTGATCTAGTCTCAAGTTTGCTGTTTCGCTCCAACTGAGATTCAGCTTCTTCAAAGCCCAGAGTGTTTTATGCTCAAGCTCAACCGCCAAATGACATACCTTTCCAAACACCAATTGTTATGAAGACATACAAATAGGCGTCTTGAAAGCTGTCCGATATGCCCATTTATTATCATCTAACTTTCGTGCCCAACCTGCCCGGTTGGCATTTATTGTTTTTGCCAAGATCACCTTTATTTCTCTATTGGACACCTCTACTTTTCCACTGGTCTGCAGGTGAGAAAGTGTTGAAACCTTATGTTGTTAACCCCAAATTTGGTCAGAAGTGCACTGAATACCTTGTTGAAGAAATGGGAACCACCATCACTGATGATAGCTTTGGATGTGCCAAACCTTGAGAAGATATTCTTCTTTAGAAAACCAGCAACCTCTTGCCATCATTCTCAGGCTAATCAACTGCCTCGACCTATTTGGAAACATATTCTATTACAACCAATATGTATTTCTACCAATAGGAGCTCACAAATGGGCTCATGAAATCGACTCCCCACACATCAAACAATTCCACCTCCAGAATAGGTGTCGTGGGTAACTCGTGGCGCCAAGAGATAGGTCATTGTCGCTAGCACTTATCACAACTCCTTACTATGTCCATCGCATCTTGATCAAATGTGGGCCAGTATTACCCACACTAAAGTATCTTGTGGGCTGTCCGAGCACCTCCATGATGATCACCTAATGTAGAGGAATGATAGGCTTCTAGATTATGCAACATCTCAAACTCAGGGATACATCGCCTGATGATGTTATCTGCACATACCCTATACATATAAGGTTTATCCCAAATATACATACCCACATCATGCAGCAGCCTCTTCCTTTGTTGAAATGTCAACACCTCCGGCATCAAATCACTAACAAGAAAGTTCACAAAATCAACAAACCAAGGAATAAGATCAAGAGTTGCAGCCAATACCTGCTCATCTGGGAATGCATTATTGATTTCTAGTTCACACCCTTCTTTCTTTTCAGCCTCCAACCTAGACTGGTGATCAGCCACCTGATTCTCACAACTTCTCATATCCTTAACTTCAAAATCAAACTCCTGAAGAAGTAATTCCAATCTGATTAACCTTGGCTTGGCATCTTTCTTTGCCATCAGGTACCTCATAGCTGCATGATCCGTATGGACTAACACTCTAGTACCCAATAAGTAAGCTCTGAATTTCTCGAAAGCATACACCATAACCAGTAGTTTATATTCAGTAACTGTATAATTTTTTTGCGCTCCATTTAGTGACTTACTAGAATAGTAAATTGGAGCGAACATCTTGTTGCGCTTTTTCCCCAACACTACTCCTAAATAAGTACCACTTGCATCACACATTACCTCTAATGGCTCAGCCCAATCTGGGATAATGATCACGGGGGCAGAAATCAACTTCTCCTTCAGGCATTTAAAGGCTCTAAGACATGCTTCATCAAAAATGAATTTCACTTCCTTCTCCAAAAGCTTACACATGGTGTGTGCAATTTTGGAGAAGTCCTTGATGAAACGCCTATAAAATTCGGCATGTCCTAAGAAACTCCGAACACCCTTCACACAAATAGGTAGAGGCAACTTTTCAATCACCTCAATTTTGTCCTTGTCGACCTCTATGGCCTTTTGTGAGACCCTGTGCCCAAAGACTATCCCTTCCTTGACCATGAAATGACCCTTCTCCCAGTTTAGAACTAGGTTGGCCTCCTTGCATCTCTGTAAGGCCCTCTTAAAATTTAGCAAATAGTCATCAAAAGTATCACCTACCACTGAAAAATCATCCATGAAGACCTTCAAAGTGTCCTCCACAATGTCTGAGAAGATAGACATCATACACCTCTTGGAATTTGCTGGTGCATTACATAGTCTAAATGGCATGTGTTTAAATGCAAATGTGCCATAAGGACATGTAAAGGTAGTCTTTTCCTGATCTTCAGGAGCAATTGATATCTGGTTGTAGCCAGAGTATCCATCTAAGAAGCAGTACCACCCTTTTCCAACCAACCTGTCAAGCATCTAGTGCATGAAAGGCATCAGAAAGTGATCCTTTAAGGTCCACTTGTTCAGCTTCTTGTAATCCATGCATACTCGCCATCCAGTGACTGGCCTCTGCCGGACCAACTCATTCTTGTCGTTTGCAACCACAGTCATACCGTCCTTTTTGGGCACACATTGCACTGGGCTGACCCAATGACTATCAGAAATGGGGTACACTACCCCAACATCCGCGCACTTGATGATCTCCTTTTTTACCACCTCTTGCATAGGTGGGTTTAGCCTCTGTTGGTGTTTAATGCTTGGGTTGCAATCCTCCTCCAGTTGAATTTTATGGGTGCATATACCTTGAGGTATCCCGATGATGTCAGCAATGGTCCACCCAATGGCGCTTTTGTACCTAATCAACACTTTGATCCTAGCTTGAAACTTTTCATCATTCAAATTTGCAGCCAAAATCACAGGTAAAGTGCTATTAGCTCCCAAAAATACATATCTCAGGTGACTGGGTAACTATTTCAATTCCAGCACAGGTGGTTCCTCAATAGATGGTTTTACTGGAGGACTTGGCCTATTTTTCAAATCCAGGTCTAATTTCTTTGGAGAATAAGATTGTGCTCCCATACCCTGCAAAGCATTTACGGTCTCTACATAGTTAGACCGGAAATCAACTTCAAAATTCATCTGCACTACAACTAAGATTTCAACAACTAGCCTCTTTTCAATTGTTACTCCCATTTCTTCTTTATCAAAAACCTCTATCGCAGACACCACATTCATGTCATATGACTGCTTCATTGACCTGCAAATATAAAACTTTACTTCTTCTTTGTTGAGTCTGAATTTCAGTTCTCATTGCTCAACATACCAATGCTTGTCCCGTGGCCAGAAATGGTCTTCCCAAAATAATGGGAACCTCAAAATCTACTTCGCAATCCAAGATAACAAAGTCTGCCTGAAAGATGAACGTATCCACCTTTACAAGTACATCACATAGGATGCCCACATGTCACTTCACTAACCTATCTGCCATTATCAACCTCATAGCTGTGGGTTTTGGAACTTCTAACCCCAGTTGCTTGTAGATGGCTAGCGGCATCAAGTTTATACTGGCCCCTAGATCACACAAGGCCTTTGCAAATTTGATTGATCTGATAGTTCATGGTACAGTGAATGCACCCAGATTCTCCTTCTTCTTCTGTACCAGAGACCTAGTAGCAATAGCATTGTAGTGATGAACATGGTTACTCAAGTCAATACATACATCTATCTTCATTGTAACCAAGACTTTCATGAATTTGGGATATCCTAGTATCTGCTCTAGCACTTCCACCGGTGGGATATTCACCGATAGTTGTCTCAGCATGGTGATGAATTTATCAAATTTCTCATCATCAACTTTCTTTTTAAGCCTTTGAGGAAAATGAGGAGGTGGTCTTGGGATCTGTTGTAAAGGTATGGTTCCCTCAACCTCTTTTTCTTTTGCTCCTATTGGTTTGGCTATTGGTTGACCATCCTCCAAGTCATCTACTTGTTCAACTTCATCCTCCTCTCTTCCAGCTTGCTCCAACACCTACTCATGTCTAATACCTGCATAAATTGGGTCAGTAAGAATCATACTACTCCTGGTGGCAATAGCCATGCAATGCCCGCTCTTCTTGGATTTTGGATCGTGTCACTTGGTAGTGACCCATTTTTTCTCTGATTTAATGAGGCTATAAGTTTCCCCAATTGTTGCTCAATTTGCTTGATAGAGGTGATGTGAGAGTCTACCAGTTGACACATACTGGAGAAATCACCTCTCATCTCTTCACCCCTACATCAGTTGATTCCAATTAATTGAGCACCTTGGCTAACATGTCTTCCAGCATAGACCCGCTGGAACTACCACTTAACTGGTCGTTATTACCCGGGGGTACATAGACACCACTGCAATCATTTTTGTACCCATCTCTATTCTGCCAGTTTCCTTGCTCTCTGTTTGCTGGCCTATCATATTGTCTTTCCATTGAGTAGTTCCGACTTATATTTCCACAATTGTAACCCTGGTTTCCCGAGTTATAATTCTGAATCCTCTTTGGTTGCCCAGGTAATTAGCCTCCTCATCTAGATCGATGTCCTGATCTTCATACATGTTTGGTTGTCCCAGGGCATTTACCATTTCATACTATGAGACAATATGCCTATGCCTCATGAGTAGATCTTTTTGGGTCCTCATGTGTGCCATGTCCTGATCCCTTTCTTCTTCTCTTTTCCTTTGTTCAAAGAAAGTTCAAATGTGTACCTAAGATCTACTACTTCTGCATCCCTGGTGTATCTGTTATTCTTTGGCACCTCGTCCATCAGTTGCATGCTCTTTAAGAATGGCTTCCTCATAAATGATCCTCCACACACTGCATTAGCAACTGGTTTAGTAACAAAATTTAAAGATCTATAAAATTCTTATTTTAGATGTCTCTCAGTGAGAGAATGGTTTGGACACTTCTTCATCTTTTGGCTAAATCTCAACTAGGTGCCATGCATCGCTTCTCCTGGTAGCTGCTTATGGGCAATTATCTCATCTTTCATCTGATGCTCTTTTGATTCCAGAAAGAATTGTTCCAGGAAAGCTTTCTTCAGTTCCGTCCATGTCCTGATTGAGTCATCAGGAATCTCATTCAACCAATTTGTTGCCTCTCCAGTATGAGACAATGGGAATAGCCTTAGACTCATTGTTGTCTAGCTAACTCAAGGAATTTCTTGCGATTTGTAGATCGCCACAAAATTCCTCAGGTGCTGGTTAGTATCATCACCCGTTGCACCACTGAACATACCTTTCAGATTCAACAGTTGGATCATAATGCTGGTGATTGTGAACTTAACACCTGGAGGTAGTACATGTAACACTATTGCTCCAGTCGCTCCAGCTCCATCCAAGTATAACTCATCCTCTTTATACATCATGTGAGCTGGTGGTTGTGGTCTACCCCTTTAAGCTATTAGT